>VYZM01017503.1:361110-402742 GCA_013398915.1 Dromas ardeola
TTTTTTTAAACATTGCTTTATCAATGGTGGGATTCTGTAGAGACATACTAGAACTCTGCCCAAAAACTCCGGGAAACAAAACCTGAGCCCAGATTTAAATATGTAAAGTAAGATCTCAGTTTTTGGGACTGGAATAATCAATTCTGACCTGGAACAAGCCTCATCACATTTGGGTAAACCCTTGTAAAAGTTTGATTTACTACCTCTCTAAAAAAATTTCCCCCAAAGCCAAACCACATTAGACCTCTGAACAGTGAAATAAATAACAAAGATTTACTTGGGAGTAAACCCCAGAAGTCAGAGCTTCACAAATGAGACTGCAGGGTCCCTCAGTAAGACATCACAATGGACTTCTCCCATGCTTTCTCTTGCAGAAATAATGAGGATTGCTGAAGGGTTAACCAATCTCCAAAGAATGACAGCAGCCAGTCAACTGGACTAAATTGTTTCAGGAGATCCTCGTTTCCAAGTGACCGTGGCTGGCTGAGTTGGCCATCACAGCTCATTTCCCCATTCTGCCTTCACTCATCTCCAAATGCCCCCAAAATAATCCTCAAGGCCTATCTTCAAGCAATGGCACAAAGAAAGTTTGTAAGGTGAAGTGAAAATAGCTCTCTGCTTTCTGGTCTTGTACTGCACACAACAGATGTTTTGATTATCACCTTACACTATGAAATGGTGCACTGTAAGAAAAAAATCTTCTGATGCTCTCCTATGCCCTTCCCATGACTTTGCTTGCTAGGATATTTTTGAAAAGGACAGATTGCCTTCATTAATTGAAGCTGTGCAGCCTGCATTTTACAGGGAAGATGTCACAACAAGGATGACCCCACTTTGCAAGGAATTACAAATTTCCCACACAGAAGAAACAGCAAGGAGGAAATACAGAGACTCCACAAAAAAAAAAAAACCAAGAATTCTACAGAGCTGATTAAAAAAGAACAAACCATTCAGGATGGTTTTGAAGCGGCTGCTGTCATGTGGACACAGTTGTGAGAAAGTGTCTACAGGTATACTAAAGAGGGGTATTCAGTTTTATTTAACAGCTGTTTTTACAAATCCAGCTGAGGGGCAGCAAGTACGTTCCTTCACTCTGCAGATGTCTTTAATGGAGAGGCGCGCTGCACCTTGGGGTGCTGATGGTGTGAAAAGCACAAACCTAGCCTCGATGGTAGACTCGCTCACATCGATGGCAAGTTTCTCAGAAATACTAAATCCCTGCACCCTTGCGAAGACCAGAGCTTCGTATCAGTGGAGTTACTTAGGTGCCAGGGGTTAGCAAACACTTCAGTGTTCAACTCAAGAGTCTTAGGGAGCCTGATCTAAAATCCCTTGAAAGCAACAGGAGTAAAGACTTGATCCATGGTCTTTGGACAGGCCTGCAATAAAATTCACATGGGAAAGCTAGTACTTCAGATGGCCAGATGGAATATAAACCATACAACAGAACATTCAACACTTCAGCTCTATCAAGATGGATAAAGCACTATAAAATGTGCCAAAGGTAATGGTAGGGAAACATCTTGGACTAGCTTTGAGATGCATGACAATCTGTTGGGTCATTTTCATCACCGATTGATCTGATTTTCAGCTTAAAATGAGTAAGCCCAGACAGCTCATCTTTGTACCTTTAAATAACTTGCCTTAAGAAAAATATACAGGTAATGCCACCAAAGATTTATAAGAAAAGCATTAATTGTAAAGTACCGGTTACAGCTTGCAAATATGGGAACAATACTTTTATGAAGGAATTCCCTCCAATAACTAAAATTTCTTTAATGGATTCTAATTTTCTTTTACATGTGCGTGCCATACATGCACATATAGATATGGACATACACATAGAAGAAAGGAAAAAGGCAATAGATAGACAGATAAGAGCTTCAACAATCAAATCCAGTTCAAAACTTTCAAACGCTGCGAACATTCAAGCTCTCACCCTTGTGAACCATCCACAGAAATGCTGTATCTAAAGCCGAGAAGCCTCATAAGACAATGTTTAGATTCTGTCTTCACTATTATTCAATATTAAAATTGTGAGACTGCAGGCTGCCTGCCCACTGGAGAGAAGCTGATATTAAGCAATAGGCTAAGAATTGACTAGACGTTTTCATATTGCCCCATGTCAAACAGACAAAGGGTATCTTGTAAAATCACATAAGCACAAATGCTAGAAGCCCAAGCAGATGTAAATATCCAACTCCATTTTGAGCCCGAATAGCTGAGATGATGATAATACTCAAATAGAAATACAAATAGAATACATTACATTCAGCCACCAGACACAGGTATGCACCTAACCATGCACGCATACCAAACTGGGGTGGCACACCAGCATGGACACAAAACCATGGGAAAGAGTTTTTTACTGAGAAAATGATAATAAAAGCAAAAGACAACATAATTAAGAACAGTGATGTTTTGGTAGCCGTTTACGGAGTATATCCTTGTCTGCTATGTCTTGTTTCACACAGGACTGATTTGCCTAAATGTCTCATTGTCTGCTGCATGGAGCAACTTGTTTTTAAAAAAGCACAGAACTACAGCCCCCTGCATGGAGGCAGCTGTTTGTACCGCATAACCTCCTGCTTACTGACGAGGCTGTACAATGCACCAGCTCTAAGTTAGAAACTATCTGCTAGTCTAAAAATGCTGACTATCTGGTTGTTCTTACTCCTCTTGCTGCGGTGAGGGAGAGAACATTTTTCTCTCCTTGCAACATCATGAAGTTCTGTCCTCTCTCCAAAGGCATCTTTGGCTCTCACATGGCAGTAGCTCTCACATGACACTCTCCTAATCCTTATCTGCATGAGGATGTTGAACCGCCACTTCATTACCCTAATATTTCAGAGGAAAGACCCCAGCCCTCAGCTGAGCAATCAAATTTAGACTATAAATCCCTTAGGTTCCTGAAGCACAGCCAGCAAACACACTTGTGGCTCAGAGCATGACAACCCTGAACATCACTACAGGAGATGCACCCTTTCTTGCACATGCACCCTTCCTCCCCTCCCAGCCGCTCTCCTACCCATTAAGTAACTCTCCTTGAACACCTTGAGAATTCCACTTCAAGACTTCAAAGAGTAGGAGATCCAGGACTCTTTCCCAATAGTGTGAGGCTGTAGAGCTCACTGGGAGGATATGGAACACCCTCACTGTCAAATTCATCTCTTTTCACCAATAAGAAATCCTTAAACCTTTCTCTTTACTCAAGCCCACCCCATAACAAATTATGGTGTCTCCATTGCCCTAGATTGCTGCATTCTGCAGCCCAGCTCCTCACTGACAGAGCAGGGACACAAGTGTGCTGACCTGCTCTACTTCAGCTATGCCACAATTTCAACCCAGCAAAAAGGGTAGATGTTCTGCACAGCTGGAAAAATCTGCATTTGAATGGGATCTGTTAAAGCAGTAGGTTCACATTTCTTAAAAATTACTACTTTTATGTTAACTGTGACTGGTCAGGAATTTGGGTGTAATTTCTGGTAATTCTCACACCACTCATGTTTTACAAACACACTTTATTTTTATAGCAAAACCGACACTTTTTTTACAGTTTTACTGTAACTTTTACGTCCTCTAAAAGGCTCCTACTGCCTACTGGCTCAACCTGTCTTGTTATTAAAAAGCAACACTGTAGGAGATCTGAGTAGCAATTAACATCCTTTTTGCTGCACAAAACACTAACACATTACTAAAGCGACAGATACATTTGCTTAGAAGAGCGAGGAACCCAAGATGGTTGGCTTTGACTCAATACAGGAACTTCTCTGAAGAACGTGTCCAAAAAGTACATCCCCCAGCACTATGTGAATCTGACCCACATCATTTCAGCAGCACTCTACTGGAATGGAAGAGGAAACCCTGGCTTGCCAAACTCCTCGTGGTGGGTGTCTTCTGTTTGCCCAATAGATGTCCAGTTGTCAGGTTATCACTCACTTATCAGGATTGAGTTCAGTTCTCTCCTCTGCTCAAGTGGATATTTAATCGCCAATATCTGCAGTTCATACTACGGGACAGTGAGGCCCCCTCAGCCACTCTAGATGAAGCTGTTCCACTATAGATAAAAACACCAACATCAATAGAAAGAAAAAGCAAGACAATGAGTCTGGCTCTCAACATCACATGTAAGGATGCTCATTTGCCAAACAAAATCCTTCATTCTCGGTTTCTGCTTCAATGAAAATTTAATTAATTATATAACATTTAAACAGAGGGGATTGCGAAAACTCCCCAACTCCAGACTAGCTTTCAGCTTTGTGGTTAAAGTCGCTAGTGTGACATGCAAATTTAAATGACCCCTCAGGAAATATGGGAAGTAAATGCTAGTTTTCCACGTCCTAGGTGACAGCACAAAGCACCAGACTCCAAGAAAAAAGGGTGCCAGACCATTGGTGATTTTGTGAACACAGGAATTTCCTTCCTTTGTTTTCCAACCAGCTGCTGAAAACAGTGCTATATGGTTTAGATTGGACTGAGTGAAAAGGGTTTTTTAGAGGAAAGGAAAAAACTTTATATTTGGCATAATCTGAACTGGGGTGGGTTTTTTTTTTGCTTTTCTGTTTAATTTTATTTTATTATTCAGTTCATTTGCCATATTTTTTAAAAGTCAATTGTCTGGATAGGTCAGTTATGAACATATTTGGCATGTTGATACATCTACGCTCATTCTTTGCATCAGACATGCACTAACGTCAACAGATGTCATCTATGCAGATCAAAGGCAAATATTCATCTTAAGTGTAGCCCTGAAGCAGCTCTGAATCACTGTCTCTGCAACAAAGCAAGAATCCGCTTTATTCTTGTAAACCCCTCGGTTATCAGAACACCTCAAACCTGCCATAAACACGAACACCACAAATGAAAACATACGTGAGACAGATTATGGGCAAAGAGTTTCTCCTCAGTTAGGGGTAAAGCTGCACATGAAAGAATAACTCACGTAAAAAAATCTCTGATGGATTCATACCAGGAATTATGCCTTTTTCCACTAACACGACTGTTTAGCACTTTGTTTTTCACCCAGAAGAGAATTCAATGGGCAAAACATAAGCACAACAGGAGACACCAGTTCCTGTTCAGTCTTTACAATGGCTATATGGACTGCAACTGGACTTGGTAAATCCGAGGTCACAATCCCAATTCTGATGAGGTTTGCAATATTCCACACAACCCTCAATAATGCCCAAGTGGCACTGAATTATATCCAGGGGATAAGTGAGCCCAAACACAGCCAACATAGTTTATGTGAAGCTTAACTTACTTCCATCTGACACTGAGATTTTGTATAACGAGTGCATTTAATGTACCCGAGTTGAGAGACTCAGGTTTTACATACTAATATCTGCTACTCATGTTTTCTTACTTAGGAGTACAATCACTGGCTCTCCTGATTATTTACAAGATGTTTGATGTATTTGTATCTATTGTATGACTTGTTATTTTCATTGTCTCAGTAATAATGGAGACATTTGCTAACGTTCAACGTTCACTAACAGAACCTGAATGCAGTGCCTTTTTGTCACATGGCATATACATGTGAGTAGTCAGGAAAACAAGTATAAGGCTTTGACTGCACACCCTTAAATGAATTTGGTAATTAATATCTGAGTCTTGAGAAAATGAATCTGCCCCTTGTCTTGTGATACTGCCTCAAATTTCCTCCTAAGGCATCAAGTACCACATTGCAATAACTAGATCATTCTAAACTATACAGCACAATTTCAAGTTTTACCCTTTTTGTTTTGGGTTGTTGTTTCACTTCTTTTAACCCTCATTTCCCAGGTGCCTGACTTCCCTGTTGGCATGTTACAGCAGCTACATCAGGCAAGACAACATCTGCAAACTTCACTTCTCCCAGTGCAGAGAAAAGACTGGAAAGATCTCCAACTTGTATCTTGAACCACCTCCAGGACAGACTTCTCTTGCCTGCGTTTCTGTAAATCTATTTTAAGCATCACTGGATGTTTTTATTTGGCATTTAAAAAGAAAATACTTGTTAAAAAAGAAAACAGAACCTTTAAAATATAAAGAATAAGCATCTAAAAGAGCAGTTTGGTTGCCAAATGTTGTGTGGGTAATAATTATGGGAAAACTAAAAGCCTGGGCAATGCAGTGAACACAGATCTGAAATACAGTACTTTTAAACATTGGCAATCTCTATTATCACAGCCAGTGTTATTTCTAGGACTTGTAGAGGAAAAAACCCTTATATTACAGTCTGCTCTTGTCTCACTGCAGTGGACTAACTCAATTTTGATGCTGTGCAAATAACACTGATCTTTGTGAACAAGGGACCTGAGGTGGAGTTTATCAGGAAAAACTTGGTGGTGTCCCACAGTGCCTCACAGCCTCCCTTTTACTGTTGGAATGCAGGAAACCCATATGTCCTTTTAACTTCCAACATGAGAAATCCTTCACTCCCCACTGCAAGGGGGAAGGTTATCCTTCCAATGGAGAAAAGCTTTGCTCTATTCTTTAAAATACATCTGAAAAGCCAGTCAAGACTTCTCAAGACAATAACAAGGCTGCTCCATAAACTCATATTCCCCATTATATTTCCAGCCCTTCAGCTGATTAAGAGAGTGTATCCCAGGTCACAGTACATTATGACAGCCCACATTTCCGACTATTACCATTTGACAGCTGGGTTTATGGGATGCCAAACCAACAGTGTGGGTCCCAATGCAGCTTGTACATGCATTAGGCAAATCTTCCACTGAAAACAACAGCAGTTCACAACTACAGGGAGCTGTATCCTGTTGTCCACAATTCAGGTGGCTATCTTCTATGAAGCAGAGAGGGAGAAGGGCAGAAATTCAGATTTAATAGAAGGCCTTAGGGAATAGGAATTTGTGGCACAGGGACAACAGAGGGACTGAATATTATGATATTAATGCCTGGTGCACAAAAACTGGGTGCTTAGTCCAGGCACTATCACAAACTGTATTTTACAGTGTTTATTCCACTCTGAAGAACAAAACTTCTCTAAGTGCTTGGCTTAAGAAATAACTGGACACCCAGATTACGGTTTAACAAAAATCACTGATGAAACGGTCTTTTCTAAATCTAAAAGTCAGTGGATGAAACTTTGATTCCAATACAATCAGGTACTTTCTAGTGATAACCAGGACAGGCATAGAGTGTCTAACAGCTGTATTTGTTACACCTCATAGGCATCTCTGCCTCCAGGTAGCAGTCATACATTTACACAGCTATCTCATCTTCCACGGATCTTTGCCAACCTCTTCCCGAGATATATTTTTCCGACCTTCATATCAACTCAATAGCTTCTCTCAGGGCCAGAAGGAGAGGGAGAAGTAGTCTGGGCATGCCAAGCGTTATCACATTCAAAACGATAAGGCACAAGGCACAAATTTGTGTGGAAAGAGCTCCGTGTCAGATTGCTGCAAAATTGAAAGAACAAATTATATAGAGGTATTACCCACAGTGTTATCAGTTACCAGACTCTCTACGTGACATTTACACTCAGTGAGAGTCTAAGACTCATGCTCTCGGCAAGATGTTTCAGGTTGATTACTTACTCAATTAGAGTGTACTGTAATCAGATTAAGGAGATTGCTGTATCCTTGATTACTTACTATGGTTTTGTTCATACCATTTATAAAGATTTGGGCAACTTGGGTAAATATATTAAGTTTTCTGTTACTGTTTTCTTTCTTCCAAAGAAATATCCCAAACTAATTGAAATCACATTTTTTTCAAAAACGGAAAATCATAGCTGTTTGCATGCAACTGCAGTATCACACCATCACATCTCTCGGGCAGGCAGAAACTGCAGTTTCAGCGTAGATATGCCTCAGGATGGAAACTACATTTTTGTGAGATGGGGAAGAGAGTTAAGAGGGATAAAGTGGAAAAATGCAACTATATTTGAATAAATTAATAAAAATCCCTTAAGAGTTATTAGATAATATAGACTTGAAGTTCCTGAGCCACAGAGTACTGCAAGTTGGGAGAGTACTGGCAAAGGACCGTTACAAAGCCTGTGATGTTTCTACCTTTCATTAACTAAACATATGGCTCATAAGACAGGAGCTGCACAAGGGGGTCCTTTCCTTCTGATCCAATACAGCTGCTCTCACGTTTTCACAAGGAACAGCCCTGAAGAAAAGGACTTGGGGGTACTGGTGGACGAGAGGCTCAACATGAGCTGTCAGTGTGCACTTGCAGCCCAGAAAGCCAATCGTATCCTGGGCCGCGCCAAGAGAAGCATGCCCAGCAGGGCGAGGGAGGTGGTTCTCCCCCTCTACTCCACTTTCATGAGACCCCACCTGGAGTACTGCGTCCAGTTCTGGAGCCCCTACTACAAGAAAGATATGGACGTGCTGGAGTGTGTCCAGAGGAGGGCCACAAGGATGATCAGAGGGCTAGAGCACCTCTCCTACGAAGACAGACTGAGAGAGTTGGGGTTGTTCAGTCTGGAGAAAAGAAGGGTCCGAGGAGACCTTATTGTGGCCTACCAGCATCTTAAGGGGGCCTACAAGAAAGCTGGTGAGGGACTTTTTAGGATGTCGGGTAATGGTAGGACTAGGGGGAATGGATTAAAACTAGAGATGGGTCGTTTCAGAATGGACGTTAGGAAGAAGTTCTTCACCATGAGGGTGGTGAGACACTGGAACAGGTTGCCCAGGGAGGTGGTGGAAGCACCATCCCTGGAAGTTTTTAAGGCCAGGCTGGATGGGGCTCTGAGCAACCTGATCTAGTGGGAGGTGTCCCTGCCCATGGGCAGGGGGGCTGGAACTAGATGATCTTTAAGGTCCCTTCCAACCTGAACCATTCTATGATTCTATGATAACATGCTGGTCACAATGTCTACTATTAAACTTACTCAAACCTCTTATCATGCAGAGGGGTTTCGATTGCTCTAACCTTGAACTAAAGTAGGTTGGTCTCATGAAAGAAAGCCCAACTTGCTAGTTCTTCCCAACTTTTAAGTCCTTGAAGCATTTCTTGGCAAACCAAGAAATAAATTGAAAATGTATTAATTGTGCTTACCTAGCCAGGCATCTCTTTGCATGTAAACAGGATCACAAAATTCTTGTTTTTCAGCAGCTCTAGCATACAGCCATTTGCATACATACATTATATGAATACACATACACATATGTATTTCGTTGTCCCATTAAAACACAATGTTTTTCAAGAAGCACACCGCCTTTTACCAAAATCTCCTCCCAGAGAAGTCAATGTATACAATTTCTCTGACCTTGGTGACAGTGCTGCTAAGCCAGTCACTCAAAAACCCCTACTCTGAAAAGCATACTCAGCAGAACTCTACGTATGCTGTTCTCCCCTCTCAAATACATGCACACGCAGACATCTGTTCTGCATTCTGACAAGACCACGACAACACCAATTATTTTTGCCCAAATAAAAACACTGCATTCAGGAAAACACAGTTCATTGGCAAATTAATATCATGCTCCATTAACTGGAGCAACCACTGGGGAGCAAGTGGAGGCAATATTTAGGAAACCTTTAAAAAGTTACCTACATAACACACAGCCTGTGAACCTCTGTTAGTATCAAACAGATTTGAGGTACAGGACCCTGCCAGCCAACTGCCACATGACAGTCCTTTTGCCTAACTTGCCAAAGAAATTGGAGTATGGTAGAGGCTATATGGGACAGCAAAGACATTTCAGAGGTAGAAAAGGTAAGTCATGGGGGTAGAGAGAAGCTGAGGATAAAAGAAAAACTAGAAGGAAGAGCGGGTGGGTTAGAAAACAGGGCATTGCAATTGGATTTTTATATGACGGTGCCAACAAAATAGCTACCCATTTATTCGAGTTACATATTGTGCCTTAATAGAGGCATTTAGATGGCACATTTCGCAAGTTAGGAGGAACTTCACAGTTATTAACAGCAGAACTCATACACTCCTCAGTGTACCCTTCTGCCTACTATTCATTACTTTGCTGTGACACTGTCCATCTGTGTAATACACTGCCATGCTTGGCTGTCACCACAACTTACCTGTCTTCTTTCACATCTTACAAGCCTTGCTGGCTTAAAAGATTATAACTTCTACCTTCTAGTACAGGCTGGGGACAGAGTCGCCGGAGTTCGGGGAAGGGCAGTTCAGGGCACCAAGGACAAAAGAAGGTACACAGCTTTTGCTGTGTAACTGCAGGGGAGCAAAGGCCAGAAGCTTGCAGAAGTATTCATCCCTGCAAGAAACCTGACATGCACAGTGCTGCCAGTCAGAATCAGACCTCACATCACTGTAGCAAACCCATTTCAGAGCCACTAGTTATCAACGGATTATTAGCTCCATCTTTTGTGGACACAAAGCAATGTTTTTACCCCTCGCGGCTCCCTTCACCAGTTAGCGCCACAGTGAAAAGTTGCTGTGTGGGCACAGCCTTTTAATTAAAAGCCTTGTTATGCTCTGCACAATGCGTATTTTTAAAGCAGTGCATGAAATGAAAAAGGAATATCTCCCAGCACAATGTATTCCTAGGAGCCTCTGATAATTAGGGCAGTCACTTAATTTTCACATTTTGGTTTTTACTGGGGTATGTGCCAATTAGGAAGCTTCTGTGACGTTCCTGCCTCCCAAACTTTTCTCCCCCATCTTATAAATTCATGTAGCTCATGTACAGCTGCCTGCAAGCTCTATTTATGCTATAGTAAACATTAAAGTGCCCATGAAGAAGTATTATGCAAGCTATCGCCAATTCACCAGCACTAACCGGTGCCTTTTTAACCCACTGATCCTAATGCATTACACCTCCAACTTGGTGCCCAGCTCACATATGATAGAAGTTTAAGACAACATCCCAGTGGGAGCTCAGCCATGCAGCCCAGGCTGCAGAGACGAGGACATCTTCAGCTGCGTCTCTAGCATCAGCCCTGGGCACTGCCCAGGACATCGCACCCGACGGCCTCTGGGCAGCACAAGCAGAGCATCTCCCTTGTTTCTCCCAGGAACAGCCAGGACTGTCAACCTTGCATAGGAAAAGAGATGCAGAAGGACTGTCTCAGCCTCCTGAGCTACTCACCCGCTTCATACCCTTTTACTTTCAGTGGTGAACGTGGCCAATGCCTTCAGTCTGGTCTCGCACCCATTGGGACTTTACTGTACTACGTGTGCTGTGCTCTCTTCTCAACATGCCACTGCCTCACCCGTCCTCTCAGCCTTCTTGCACGTAGAATCATTTAAGTTGGAAAAGACCTTTAAGATCATTGAGTCCAACTATAAACCTAGCACTGAAAAGTCCACTAGTAAACCATATCCTTAAGTGCCACATCTATGTGTCTTTTAAATACCTGCAGGGATGGTGACTCAGCCACTTCCCTGGGAAGCCTGTTCCAATGCTTGACAACCCTTTCAGCAAAGAAATTTTTCCTCATATCCAATCTAAACCTCCCCTGGCGCAACTTGAGGCCGTTTCCTTTCATTCTACCACTTGTTATTTGGGAGAAGAGACCAATCCCCACCTCACTACACCCTCCTTTGAGGTAGTTGTAGAGAGCAAGAAGGTCTCTCCTCAGCCTCCTTTTCTCCAGGCTAAAAGCGCCCAGTTCCCTCAGCTGCTCCTCATAAGACTTGCATGCACACAAATAGGGCAGCAGCTCATTTTCTGAAATCAAGCCCAGTTTAACTCTGTACTTAAGTGTATGCTTCATTTTAAGTAGCTCAACTGATGTCTCGTGTTTGAAGACAGGTAGAAGCTCAACTGTCTTGATGAAGATTATAAAAGAGTGATTCCAGCTGTTACAGTGAGCTTTTCTGTAAAACTGAATAAAACACAGAACTACCACTCCTCAGAACATCCCAGTTTTGACATTTGCTTTCATCTCTAATTAGGGTAAAAATTCAAAATATCAGCATTTTTGACAGAACAAAGCATTTAGAAACACTAGGTTCAGATATTAAATATTTCACTATTCTCCAGCAGGCTGTGTTAGCATCTTGGACTAAATAGAGAAGTCTTAGTTTAAACTGGTTTGGCATTAAATTGAATTGGGTCTGAACTGGCCCCGAGGCCACATACAATGCCGCAGAGCCTCCCAATAGCATCTCCTGACCTTATTCTTCCCCAAAGGGTGGATCTTCCCAGCCACATTACATCTCACTACGCTCAGCGTACAGGGAGAACCAGCAGTCTAGTGGGAAGCAGTTCAGCCAAGAATCCAGGGCTCACTGGGGGGGGAAAAAATGAGTTAGCTTCTCTCGCTAAAAGGGATGACAGGGTTTTGTTGTTTTTTTTTTTTTTTTAAATTAGTTCATGCATGCCTCCCTGAGTGTTCATTTTAGAGAGATATACAAAAAGGACTAAGATTTCAGACGTGGCAAAAGCCATGCAAACCTTGAGGAATTATTTAAATTGTTAATTACAGCATTAATGAAGAACGCCTGTTACAGTCTCAGTCCTCGGGGTGCTATACCTTTGCTTCATATTTCAAATTTCTATTTCCTCTGTATGTATTTAAGACTATGATCAAGTCACCACTTAAATTCTCTTTGATAAGATAAACACATCAACAGATTAAAAGGGCCCAGCATCTCCAAGTTCATCATTCCTTCTTGTGGCTCCTCTCCAAATTCCACTTTCAAAAAACTTTCCTGACCTGTGGGCACAAGAAGAGGATGCAGCACAGAAAGGAGTGGTAGCCTTCTTCATGTCAGTAATGTTTTTTCCTATTTACCATTACATTTGGAGACTTCAGTTATATGGGTTTTATCTATTAAGCATGTCATGTTGATTCTGTATCAACCTAGTGTTCTGAATCGAAATGCTGTACAGCAGCAAGAGAAATGCCTCATAGTAGTCTTGGTATATTACATCAATTGTATAACTTTTCTTAACCAAGATTAAAATGTCATAAAGAAAGAAAAAAGAAAAAGGCTGGTTTGACACGTTGTGGAGAGTTTTTTGTTTGGGGTTGGGGTTTTTTTGTACAGTGGCTTGTTTTGTTTTTTTCCTGTAAGTCAATACCCACATGAGCTAGCTTTCCTTACAGTACCCCCTCCTTACAATTTATTAATCACATCCCAGGCATTCCATCATTTCTGCTTGGCATAAATAACAGGTAACAGACAAATAAGGAACTGGGTTGTACCTTTCACCTTTCTTAAATACCTACAAAACAGTTCCTTTTTCTAGTTCTCCTGAACCTTTTCAAGACTCTAATAGATACTAAAAACTGACATTAGTGGCTTGTACCTTGATGAGCTCTTTTAAAACTATCAAATGCAAATCTCTGGATTTGCTGGCTTCCTAAAATTAGAAGTTTCTATTTTCTGTCCCTCATCAAGTAACATATAAGCAATATGCCCATGAGACACATACAAGACAAACTCAACTCAATGTTGAGGTCAAAATGTTTTGATCTGGGTAAATTAAACTAAAGCCAGCTATGGTGCTCTAAATGTGCAGGTCAGAAACCACAGTATTCCCCTCTCAACACTGAAATTTTCTTCAGGAATATATGTTGTAGATAATAAGTTTTCTGAAAAATAATCGCAAATGAAAATTCTGGATCTCGATGTTTACATGCAGATAATCTATGCTATTTTGCTAAGTTTTCCCTTATTTTACCTCCCTACATTTTGTTACCTCTCATCAATATCTAAATTTTAAATGGTCTCTTGCATGTTTAGTGAGCAGATAGAACAGGAATCTGTATGAGGTCTTTTAGCCATTACAAATCTTTTTTCCCCGGATGTCTTCCCTTGATCTTAATGTCATTCTTTTTTCACTTATAAGATAGATAGATAGATAGATGGATGGATGAATGGATGGATGGATGGATAGATAGATAGATAGATAGATAGATAGATAGATAGATAAAAAAAAGATACTCATGCCTGGTGTCCTGTAGAAAGTATTATCCTCTTGCTCTGGCCATGTCCCAATACATACTGGTGAAAACTCTTTAGTATGTTTTTAGTCATAGAGAAAAGCTCCCATTGTGCATTCCTGTGGCTAAAAATAAAAGTTGCTGTCAAACGCTAAGAGGTAGAATCAATACAAGTTTTCCTTTCTACCTGCCCCTCCATTGCACAAAGCTGTGGATAGCCTGAACAAAATAAAACGAGCTGTACGTTCTGGGCTGGTCCAAAGGAAGGGACCTCAGTCAAGGAGAAAGGTAAAAACGTAACAGATGTTCCAAAAAATACCTCGCTCTACCAGAACATTAGAAGCAAGTCAAAGACAACAATACACATCTGAGCTGTACAAACAATAATAAGTCCAGTTTCAGTGGTTAATATTAACATGTGTTCCACGAAGAATGGGGGGAAGAGTCCAGAGTTCATTTGAGGAGGACAGGAGCAGTGGCCCCAAGCTTCCTGCACGTGACAAGAAGTCAGAAGACAACTTAGTTCCTCCTTGTTTTCCTGTGGCAAATCTGAGCTCATGATCAAACACTCTGCCTCAGAACCTGCCCAGAGCCTTACCCAGGGAAAAAGAGAAGAGACAAGCCCATGAGCAAAAACCAACCCATTAGTTTACAAGCATGAGTAGTGTGATTCTTGCACAAAGCTGCAGCAAGGTTCAGCAGCTGGAGTAGCCTCTACCGTGCAAATAACTTTTGCTCTCTTTTGCAAGACAGCAGAAAACCCACATTAAGAAGGGCTATCCAGTCCTTTCCCACCTCTTTCCTAGCCTATTTGCCCCTTCTCACCCAAAGAGCTGCGCAAAATTCACCCTTTCACCGGACTATATGTTATCAGTCATGCGCAGTGAGAGTGCAGTGTGTGTTTTCTGAACCAGAAGAGGACCAGATTCACCTCTCCACCCATTAAAGCTTCATTTCTTTTCTGCAGTAAAATGGAAACAGACTCCTAAAGTGGGAAGATAAAATTATCATATTCCTTGAGCTCTCCAGATGACACCAGTATGGAATACAGATGGCAGCCATACCTATGCAATTCATCTCATACTGATGCCAAAATCCCTGCAACACCCAAGCAAGCCGCTGCAGCATTCACTTCTTTTAGACTACGTACCAGTGTTCACAGTGGGTTGCAGGGATTTAGCTAGTTGGGTGTTTTGGGGGTTGGGTTTTGTTTGGATTTTTTTTTTTTTTTTTTTTTTCCATCTTTTTAGTTAAGCTAGTGCAAAAAAGCCACCCAAAACCCCACAGGGTGGACAGGGGGCAGGAACAAAACACACCACCACCCCCAGCTACAAGACTGGAGCACACACTCTCCATCACTCTGTACCACCAGTTCTCTATCGGCTGTGGTAGATGGGACTTTGAACAGGTTTGCAACCTGAACATGTGGCACCGGTGACTTTTACAGCACCTACTATGCCCCTAGGATCACACTGCCAACAATATTTGGAGAAGTTAGATAAAACCTAACTCTTGTATCTCCGCAAACCAGTCCCTGCAGTGACTATACAGTGTACGCAACTTTCATCACCAACTGAACTCCTTTGCTGTCACTTAAACTACGTCTTTCTCTCATCTAACTCTTGACACAATTTTTCCATACTTTCAAAAGCTTTCTCTACACGGTATCACTGTTCAGAGATCTCATCATTCATTAAAAACAGCAATGCCTTTAGGCGCATATTGGCAAAATAATTGTGAAGTGACAAACACAGTATCTATTTTAGAAACCTTTAGAAAGAAGGTAAAGTAAATGCAACGTGTTTTGGGACCCACCGCTGTTTGTGAATAAAAAAGAAAGTACACTTTGGAATTCAAGGGATCGCATTGGTCTGCATCAAAAAAATTGAAGTGTAAAACCACACAGATCAATTACA
Source organism: Dromas ardeola (assembly GCA_013398915.1). Classification (NCBI taxonomy): domain Eukaryota; kingdom Metazoa; phylum Chordata; class Aves; order Charadriiformes; family Dromadidae; genus Dromas; species Dromas ardeola. The sequence continues at coordinate 376,860 of VYZM01017503.1, forward strand.
TATGCATACACAAACTAGACTTGTGACAACTTGACCAGTCATCTACACTATTCAGTTTGGTCCACATTTTTCAGCAGAGATAAATTAAACTGGAAGGTTTATTATTGCCAACATCTGCATTTAAGTTTTTACCAACACTGAAGTTTCTTTCCCTTAATATTTTTAATATAGTGCAGACATTTTGGAAGATGAAGGCGATTAGAATATGCTGCCTAGAGACTTCATGAGAAATGCAAGATAAATAGGTTAGCTATTCCCTTTGGTGTACTACTCATGTTAGTTCAAAAAAAGGCAGGAAGAAGCAGCAGAAAAATAAGTGTTAAAAAGTGATCTATAAAGTCTATAGATCTATAGATCTATAAAGATCTAGCAAACAGGTTGCCCAGAGAGTAGATTACTCAATAACCAGCTATTCCTAATTGCTATTTGACAACCAATGGAAAAAGCTGTATTGACTCATCACCAATGACCACATCTCTCTAATCACAAAGCAGTCTTCTGTTTCAAAAGGTCTGGAACCAGTCACCTTGTCAGTTGCTAATTACTCCCTAGGGATAATTTATCTTCTCAACCAAGAATTCCGCTTTGCTGCCCACCTATCGGGTAACTAAAGGACTCCCACTCTGCGAAGTTTTCTTATTACTTGACCACTTTCATATATTCTGACACACATCTAGGTATCCTCACTACAACATATGAAAAGCAATGGTGTCTAAGGCCCATACTTGAGAAGGTGTGCAGAATGAGCGTCAGATGAGTTTCAGGACAATGACTTCCCGTTCTGCAGTGACTTGATTGTATAGGTCCTTGAAGGAGGAGTAATTCAGATGCCATTTCAGCATCAGACGTTTCTCTTCTACTGGCTGAATCTCTAAGCCTTTGGCAGGAAAAAATTTTGTAGTTTTTTTTTTTGTAGAATTTTGTAGTTCATTCAAGACAAAGACGACACTCTGCTAGTAGCTCCCAAACTACATTGCTCCAACAACTGGCGTGAGGTGGATGAGACTGGCTTTAATTCACTCATAGTCTAATGGAGTTTTCTCTTAAAATTTGAGAAGAATGCAAGATGGTCCGTGAGAAATTGAGACTTGATGGTCATCTATTTCCAAGAGGTTTCAGAATCACTGTTACAGACTACGGGCAATACTAAGTAAGATTACAGCCTCATGACTCATCCTCGCAGGTTCAGGACAAACTCATTCAAACTCATACTAGTGGAAAGAAATCATTCCCTCCAAGTGACAGCCACATGTTGATGCTGAATAGGAATCTAGCAGCTGCAGTACTAGCACCTATTAGAAATAAAGGCATGCCTCTAACGACAAATCTCAAACTGCTTCACTTTGTATTATAAAGTGACTCTAATTTAATTCTGGCATATGTAGTCCATGTTTTTGCCATATTTACTGACATTGCCCTTGCTACATCCTATCCCTTTGACATTTCTTCTCTACAGAGGCTAGCAGAAACAGCTCAAGAGCACCATACTTTGGGGGTAAAAATCATACACACACATTTATCTGTTTGTGCAATTGGGAGAAAATTCTTTAGGTTTACAGATATGGTACATGTGTCACATGCAGTACTCACATCCAGAACTCAGGACAAAAACCATTGCAAAGAGGCATGTAGCAGAAGAGAAAGTCCTAGTCAAAATGACAAAGTCTAAAATAAAAATGCCTTCATAAATCACCTTGTTGGATTCTACTGGAGTCAGAGACAAAACACACTATTGAAACATTAACTCCTTTCCCTGTTAAACTTACACCACAGGAGGTGTATGGAGCAGAGTAATTTATAGTGTTTTGTTAATAAGGAAGCTTCCTAGTAAAACTGTAAATGATTCTTTTTTGTTTAATAACAGCAAATGGAACATCACAGAAATACACGTTCTTTATGTGTCTATTGTAAGGTAGACAAGGAAGCCTGGCAGTTGCTCATTATTATTCCTCACACTGCTTCTAATGAACAGATCTATGCTCTCACTTTTCATTGGCTTAATCAAGGATTCTCTATGATATGCAATTAATCTTTAATATGAAAGTGATTAGGGAGAAGACAGAAAATGCAGCTGAACATCCTGACCACTGAAAACCAGATTAAGGAATTACTCAAAATCCATTTCCTTTATATTGCATTTTTACATTTGCAAATCTCTTGATACATGAAAGCTCAATGAAACAAGTTTATTTTTACAACCCATGGAACAGATTCACAGTTTACATTCAGATGGATATGTTGGTAGCTCTTCAGCAGTAAGCCCACATTGCAATTTTAACACTCTGAGGCAAAGCAGAAGAAGAAAGCAAGACATTACCACAGTTCACAGAAAGGTATGGGGAATGCATATTGAAATCTTAATACTGGCAAACCATCCATATCAATCCTGTCCTGGTCAAACATACAAAAACCACAGATGTGAGTCTGGTTTACCCTGCCTCGCTAAACCTTGCCTGGATCACAGGTCTTTGGATACAAGCTTAAAAACATGGAAGACAATAGCTGGAGAACCTACTCTTGATTGGGACAGGAAACCAGCTAAGACTCTTTAGAAGGATGGATGGGGTTGACTACCATCTAATGCCAGCTGGAAAACCACTGACTGGGTTTGGGAAGTCTTAAGGGCAGGAAGGAGGCTGAAAACTAAACAGGGATCAACAAAAGACAAGTTCTGTGGGTTGTCAGTCTGGAAGGGACTAAGCCCCCTGGCAGGGCACAATGTAACCACCATGAAAGGGTGTTAAATAAGAATGTCTGAATTTCCACATCAACCCTTTTAAGTATTTTGAAATTGCATATCAGCTACATAAAAATTTCAATATTGGTATTTTGGAAGCTTGGTAGTTTATCACAAGTATTACCTCCCCCCCACACACACACACACCCAATCAAAAATGGAAGCATAGCATAGGCTGGTTATAAAGTTAACACTGCTATAGGCAAGCCTTTTAATATAGGTAGTGTTTGCACGCATCTTTGTTTCACCAGAAACTTCAAAGGACTTAATTTTCAGAACATGGAGGCCCCCTAAGAACTAGCTTCTGAGGAGACTGAGGGAAACCAAGATCCTTAAAAAACTCACTAGTAATTTTTGAAAACAACAGTAATTAGGTAAAATGAAAAGGTAGGCAATAAATCATGACTATGTACATCTCCGACCATTTTATTTAACTCTGTTCAACAAACCATTTCGATGGGGATCATATCCAAGAGTCAGAAGAACAAAACACTTCTGCAAGACAACTGTTTTCCTTTCCTCCTGAAAGAGTATCTTGCCACTTTACTACTTTGTATGGTAAGCAGAGGTCTGCAGGGGGTAAGACACCTCCGAACAGTAATGTATTAAAAGACCCACTAGAGCTGGATCCCATTCCCTGAGCAGGGCAATGCCCCCAGCCTCAAGCCACGACTCCAGAACCGGCCTCTACCTCTGGCAGCTCCCCAGCCTAAAGCTGCCTTCCATTTACTGCACCACCACCTACAGCAATACTAGTGTGGATTATCCGTATTTCTTTTAATCAAAAGATATCTTTGATACTTATGAGTTTCCCTCTTGCATTTAACCCTGTACAGTCACCTCTATGGTGTAGCCTAATATTTTTAAATAGAAAAGAAAACTATAAAATAAAAATCCCTCCCATCTTCCCATAAAAGCTCACATGCAAGATAGTACGACGTACTAAGTCTGATGGGAATCACTTTGAAGTGACAAGAATAAAAATGTGGTAGCCCTGCACTTCTAAACCAGGGTCAATATAAATCTTTAAGCTACTTTCGCATTCTTTCCTTTTTTCAAAACCATCTCCAAAGCAGCTGAGAAACAGACTCTACCAAAACACCACCACCTGTCCAGTGACATAACTGGAATCATACAGTATTTCCCATGCATGTGGAACCGCATCTTTCAGGGACAGGGGAGATGGAGCAGACCACTGAATGTGCCAATTTACTCTTGCCCATGTTCCCAAACCCTCTTGTTACAAGTCCTCTCTGTCCCCCAACTCCACCTTGTATTTTCACATTTGATTGACAGTAGTAGCCTGACAAGTATGGGGCAAAAGGGGTGGGGGCAGGAACACCTGCATTTTAGCTTCCTGACCAGACAACATGCAACACAAGCACAATGCAACGAGCCTTACTGCATGCAATCTTTGCATTGTACAAGCCTGAAGTATGGATTATATTCAGTCTATAACTGAAAGCCCCTTCGCACCTTGCAAGTCCTTACATATTTTCCCTCCTGCCTTCCCGGTACCATTACCTCGAAAGAGAAGTAACCTTAACTGTTTCCAAGAGTATCAGCCTCTCATAATTCCCTTACTTTGCGGTTTAGAAAAGCATCTCATGAGACAAAGAGACACTAAGCACGTGCTTAAACATTTTTCCTGAATTCAGACCAAAGGAACTAGGCTTTACACATTGCTTATTATATCCTTCTAGCTTAGATGCTTGTAATTCTCTAATTCTCAGTCCCCACAGCCTCCTTCCAGGGACTGACTAGGGAGCCAGAACCCAGCTTTTCACAACACCTCGAGGAACTTAATTACCTCCTCAACTTTGGCCCCTCTGTCAAATTCAAATAATCTGATCAATGGGGTCAATAGCTATAGGGGGGGTAGCATTAGGGGGTACGGTAGGAGAGAGACAAAGCCTCATTTCCTTCTGAAACCAGGCTAAAGAAGTATCTTGGGACAAAAGGACTTGTGACAGCACATCACTTACCTACTCATGTGCAGGAATGCAGCTGGGTAGCACAGTAATTATGGATAGGAGAATTTAGGTGAGGGTTTTTTTTATTTTTTTTAAATCATGTGCTTACCCTGGAGCAAAAGCTTTAAAAGGACAAATTGCAAGAAGTCATTATCTCACCCAGCCTCTTTCCATGTTTCCTCCCTTCCCCCTCTTTTTAATTTTAACCTTGATCGGAGCCTGCTCCAACAGTCGGGCTTCTCCTTTTGTTTGACACTGTAGTAAAGTTGTAGGGTTGTTTGTGAAATATGTTGCCATGGAAACTAATGTGTGCTGCCATGGAGATCATGTCAGATCCAGCCTCGCATCTTCACCACAGACTCAAGAGAGGAGGAAGAAAGAAGCCGGGGCGGAGAAATTCTTTCTTGAAAAACCAAATGTTTTGAAATATTAGCAAATCTAACATGAGAAGTGACAAAAATTGAGGTCACTCTTAAACCACCACCCTTTACTAATAATTCACACAATGCTTTCCGAGATGGAGCTAAGGGCTTCAAAGTGTTGAACAACATAGTCTAAAAATGAATCTTAGATTTTTCACATATCTAGATACTGAGAAACCTTGCTCAACAATGTTTCCAAGTCAAATAATTTCAAAAAGCACAGAAGGAAGGAAAAAACTATTAACTGCAAAAGTTGCATAAAATGCGCATGTTTTAATAAGATAAATGAATCAAACAATGACCCAAGACATACACATATGGTCAGATTAAGATGAGGGTGGTGAGGCACTGGAACAGGTTGCCCAGAGAGGTGGTGGAGGCCCCATCCCTGGAGACATTCAAGGCCAGGCTTGATGAGGCTCTGAGCAACCTGATCTAGTTGAAGATGTCCCTGCTTACTGCAGCGGGGTTGGACTAGATGACCTTTAAAGGTCCCTTCCAACCCAACGCATTCTATGATTCTATGTTGATTAAAGAGAATAAAGAATGGAAGTTCATTCTAAAGAAAATACCTAAAAAATCATCTAGGCATCTTTTTAAAGTGAATGGTAGATACAGAAAACTTGCATTCATTTCTCTGCACTTTAAAACACCGATATTTGTATTTCTTGCATTCTTTAAATGAAAAGAAGGAGAAGCTATAACTAAAAGCCAACACTAAATTACTTTAAGGACTTACGAGGTATCTTAAATCCTCCCAATAGCCAAATCCTAAGCATCTAGGCTCCCTGAGCAAAACTCTGCTTTAGCCCATCCAAATTAATTTTAAGCAGAGTCTCTCTAATCAGTGTGCATAGTCTTCTTGCTTCAAAATTAAAGATACGTTTAAATCTTTGCCAGATCAGGGACAAAGTAAGTTCATTGGTTCATGAAACAACTTGAATCACTGGTAATAAAACCTCTGAATGAGGGAACATATAAATGAATGTTTAAAGACTCATCGTGAAGAGCAATCCCTTCCTGAATTAATGCTAAATCTTGTCAAATAAAATATCTATTATGTTTTATGCAAGATATATTGCATCTCCTAATCATATCAGTTCTCCACACTTGATGGCTCTGCACCGAGCACTGACAATTTGCAGGCTTTTATAATTCACAACTATAAAGATTTTTGTATTTTATGAATGCCTTTGAGTGAAGGCTAAGACTAGAGATTTAAAATTCAACCAGTTAATTTTCTGGAAAAAAGTGGAAACAAAGGCTAAAAATATGAAGAAACATGTCTTCTTCCTCAAGCTGATAGACTTCAGAAAAAAAATGAAGAGCTAAACACTTGACAAAAAAAAAAAAAAATAAACCAGCAAGGAAAACTTTGCAGATCCATCAGTCCAAAGGCTTTGTCAGAGAAAAATGGTACAGATATCCAAGTGCCTGAAATCCATCCTGCTATAACTCCACACAGGCTGCAGAGACCCTCCTCTGAAATCTTGAGGTTCACATGTTTTCTTGTATGCAGAACATATTCCAATGTGCTTTTCACAAAACTAGATATATAATCAACACTTTTATACTTACAGTGTTAACATGCAGGCAGAAAACCTGCCTTACATCTGGTAAATCAAGTTGTGAGGCATGTAACACTATTTTCAGAGTTCCAGCAAGAAACAAACTGAATAAGGCAGCTAAGCTGCACGGTACAAAAAGAGAAGGAGGACCAGTAGAAGCTTTCCACAACTACACAGTGATAAAATAACTTTCAGTAAATAAAGTGTATTTTAGATGGAATAACATTCAGTAAATGAAGTCTGTTTTAGAGAAGAATAAATTTTAGGATTCATAGATTCAGCTCACAAGAAATTCTTTTAAAAATACGTATTAAAAATGGATTAATATCCTTCAGAGCTCCTGCTCTGTGAAAACAGCTGGAACCTAACATCCACCTTGATGGGGACAGGCTTAAGCTCTGCAACACACCCATACTAAGACGACCTGATTCACTGAGGTGCTACAGCTTTAATTCTGTTTCTTTTTCACACATCTACTTTCTCACTATAAACATGTATCTAGAAAACACTTTGAGACTTCTCATCCATAAGGATTGTTTCCCTCCACACAGCAGGGGAAAAAAGCTACAGTAATTTCATTTTAACCATATCATGAATACAATAAAGTTTATGCTATATATTGGATCCCACTTTCTCCCTGTCTCATTCATTTGGGTACAAATGCATGAGGTATCAGGGGAAAAAAGAGATTCTGTTTATCTGCAGTAGCAGTGTTTCTTCTGCTTGGGTGCAATCTAAATAATATCGAAAATATTGCAGGTAATACTATCAAATACTCTTTTTCTAGCTGGCAACTGCTGCACAGATCATAGAACCAGCTGACACGCTATGCACCTGTCCGGTTTATTAATTTTCTGGATCTTGCAACAGTCCCCAGGGAGAGGAAAAGAAAAATTATTTTATTCCCTTGACATTGAATTTGTACAGTCTTGCTACTTAGACTTCAAGATTTACCAGATGCTTCTGGAGAACATGGAGGTAAACCCAGAGCCTACCCCAGACACTGCAAAGTCTAGACAAAGAAGAAGTAACCTGGGCTATAATCCCTCTTTGCAGTCATTCACTCTGATGAGAGATCCCAAGAGCTCTTTGAATGGGCCAAATCCAAGAAGAGCATCAAGAGATTGTGGACGGGAAGTAACAAGAAACAGATTCATCAAGAACAAATCACATCGAACCAATTTAATTTCCTTCTGCAGCAAAGTAACAGGTTTTGTGGCTCAGGAGAAAGTGCAAATACTTTATACCTTGTCTTTAAATAAGGTTTTTGATATAGTCTCACACAACATTCTCTTCAGAAAGTTTGAAAAGATGATCTAGGTGAAGTAAATTCAGGATGGATGTAAAACTTGGAGACCTGTATCCAGCAGTTACCACTGGTTCTACATGAGCCTAGAGCACATACCTGGATGAATTCTGTGGGCTAGTCCAGCTCTGTCTTTAACTGGATGACAGAAAGAAGGCAACTTATTAAATCAGACCAAATAGAACCAAGGAAGACCGCACATGTGAAGGACAGGATTCAAATCCAAGATTACCGTGACAAACTGGAGAAATTGAAAAAAAAAAACCAAAACAGAAAAGAAACACAACACTGTACATACAGGCAGAAATAGCTGCATAAATACAGTAAAGAGAACTTCTAGCCAGGTAAGAGTCCTCAGAGAGGATCCACTGGTAAGACAGGATGACAATCTGAACATTAGTCAGAGTCAAGCTACCGAGCACAAGAGAAACAAGCAGGCTGGAACACATAAACAGGACTGCGGCCTGACTGACACATGGAGTCACCCTTCCACTCTACTGAGCATCAGCAAAGCTTCAGCTGCAGTCCTACAACCTCACCTGGGTGCTGCATTTGAAGAAAAAGATGAGCCAACTGAAGCAAGTCCAGCGAAGAGCCACAGGAAAGAGCAAAACTCAGGAAAACACAACCCATAGAGATATGCACATAATTGGGACTAGTTAGCAAAAATGTGAGGAAAAAAGATGGGAGATCAAGTAGGAAGAACAGTGCCAGTGACACCGTTTAGTATTTAAGATGCTGCTGTGAAGAAGAAAGAATATTTTCTCTTGTGCCCAGAGCGGATGGGACTGATTACACCACAGCAAGAATCAGCTTAGCCATTAAGAAAGACTCGCTAACAATAAAGCAAGCTGCACAGGTACATGCTTTGACTGGTGTCTGTGGACTCTCCATCCTGAGCAGCCTTTGAGAGCAGCTACACAAGTTCCTGGCAAGCGCTGCAGGTATAGTTGCTCCTGCCTCTACCGGTCACTTCCAGCTCTGTAATTTCTATGCCCTCCCAGAACAGCCATAGCAAGCAGTCATTTGTGCTCTATAAAACTTATTCCCCAAGAACAGGGCTGGTAAGGACTCATCTATAGGCACTACATTTCAAAAAAACATGGCCAACAGAAGGGTGCAATAGGATTGACCAAGGGAAAAAAAAGAAAATAGAGAGATGCTTATTTCTTGGAACAACCTTTTAAACCCAGAGAAGGTAAAGCAGGTCTGTAAAATCACTCTTAGTTTGCAGTAAGTGACAGTGGGAGAGTTACTGTTTCTGTAAGCAAGATTTTTCTTCCTCTTTCATAAGGGATGGCTTGGAAATGGTCACTACTCCATTTTATCAAGTAGCTACTTTAAATATCACTTCTAAGTGAAAGATAAATAAATAAAAGCCAGGTAAAATTACTGCTTGTGATAAGAATCTGCTTTCTTGCAACTGAGGAATTACACATGATGACAAAGTAATTGAACATGGGGGTGGTTGGGTTTTTTTCAGCTGGCATTTTCTATTATTTGCATACTTTTAGTAGGATTTGCAGAAGATTGTGGGACACAACAAGATATGACAGTTGCTCTAATTTCTTGTCAAATTATCTTTCTATTTTCATCTGCAATAAAAGACAAATGGGACAAAAGCAATGACAGGTAGCCTCCTCACCACATGAAGAGGGGGAGAAAAATTACATACACAAGTCATCCATTAGTTTAATGCAAAAGAGATTATGGAAGCCGTAGTCACTCAAGAGCAAAGGGATAAGTGATGTTCTTGTTAGCCATTACGCTAATGGTGAGAGCAAGGGAATGCCTGCGTAATTGCCACAGAGCAGGCTGAGAGAGACCTCGGGGGATCCAGACAGCGTGCAGGGCACACGAGAAACTGCTCAGCCCTAGCAGAGAGATGACTGCTGACTTACAAAATCACACGTGTTATTGCAGGCATTGGACCCATCCTTGCAGCCTTTCTCTGTTAAATGTCATTCCCTGGTTTGTTCAAGACCCTGCGAGTCAAATGTATTTCAAAAGCACTGCCTAGGGGAGTAAAGGGTCAAGTGTTAGGTTCCCCACGTTCCCTCCTCAGTTCATATGCTCTTTGCACAGAGTTTCCCAATTCAATCCTCAGCTGTGAATCAGGAAACAATCCTCACCTGTAGAGGCAAGAGCAGAACCTGGATGCACTCTCCCCTGCTGCACAGCTCTGAGCTTTACAACACCTGCTCACACCAAGGGAAGAAGCGAGCTCCTTCTTTTTCATGCCTCTAATAGACCTGAGGCAACACAAGCCCAAGAGAAACAGCTTTTGCTGCTTTCTTAGTATCTGCCATCACATATAGGTCTCCACTCCTCAGCTGATCTTCTGCCAGCCAATTAACTGTCCTTGCACCTTTGAGGTTCAGTCAGTGCAGAATTACTTCTGGTCAACATGCACGAAAAATTAACCCCATCGATTTAAAGCAACATAAACCTGTTGAAATCTTAGTGAACTTACCCACTCCGCTCCAGGCACAACTTCACATGAGGTTTGCATGGCTATTGAATAGCACTCTTCAACTGATGCCCTGCACCAGACAGCAGCTCCCTTTTAGCCAGTGAAAGTTGGAAACAGTTGGTACCTCTGAACCGCAGGTGACTCACTAGCATGAAGTCTGAGAGAGGTATAAGCGGGGACCCATGCATGGCCACATGCCGTGACCAGCACTGATCCCCAGAACTTGCAAGCCATTTCACTGACTAGATGCGCTCCCTGCAGTACTGAATTCAAAAGACGACCTTAATCAATCAGGTAATCAAACATCGCTTTGAGCCACTCTGTTGAGCATCGTATCTCACAGGCTTGGTACACTGCGCAAGCTCTTACTGATGGGCAGACACTGCTAACAAATTTTTCCCTCATCTGTCGGCTTTTTGGTAGTCCACAATGGGTCACTCTTAATGCAATTTCATTTTCTTAATTAAATCTTCCCTGAGGTATCATCACAGGGTATTATTTCCCTTTGATTCCTTTATTTAATATTTCAGAGTAGAGACAGCCTCACCCTGCTTTCCTGGGTTAGAAAGTTTCTCCCTTGATTAACCCTCAAAGAAGATTAGAGGATTTTTCTTTTTAAGTGACTAACATTCATGTTTGTTAAATAAACAACATATAAAAGGCCATAAAACAAGGCTTAGGAGACTGTAAAGGAAAAAGGGAAGCACAGCGAAGGTAAAAAAAAAAAAATCAGCAAGAAAACAACTTTTTATTATCTCAAACTTTACAGCAGAGTTTGTTTGCAAAAAGAGGAGAAAGACTCCCAAATCTGCCTGCCTTCCAGTGGGAGCAGCACTTTTGCGAGTTTAAAAATGGGTACTTTTCTTAATGTACATAGTATCTGTATTCACAGGGTCAAGGAAAAAAAAAATTATTTCAGCTTTCCTTTCCAGAAATTAATCTCCAACCAGCATGCACTCAAAGTCTTCAAATTGTGAACGCCAGTCCCACGAAAGAAAGTCTCCAAACCATAAGCCTTGAAAATGCCTATAGTGGCAGGAAGTCTAACGCCTGATTTTTCAAGGCTTATGGACACAAATATTGGCTGGCTATGCAATCACACTTTGTACTTTCCAAAAAGTACACTGCTCTAGATAGTTATGTGTTGGTGATTATGAATCAACCATTATTGCTTGCAACACTTTCCACTGAACATAATGATATGCAGCCCCTCTGTTAAAGCAAAACTAAACTGTCCAGGAAGACGGATTTTAACACATACTTCAAGAAACTGCTAATATGAACCATCACAGAAATATTGACAAGCAATTCCAGTCCTCTGTTGCCACAGAAAACCCTGTAATAGATATTTAAGGTGAGATTTACATTATCCAGTTCTGTTTTGCTTAAGTTTGCATCCAGGCTCTCTCTTGAGAGAGATGCATCCCCACAGGAAAACCCAGCTTACCTTAAAATACAGAGTGGTTCACTCCAAGCCCCTCTCCCTCCTACAGCGAGTTCAGTTATTCCACTGACACAAGAGGACTCAAATCTAGACAGCTCAAGTAAGGCGAGATACACGCAATACAACAGAGGGAGAGAGATCTCAGAACATCCACCCAGAAGGACAGGACCCCTCACCAGCCTCCAACAGCCATAACGATCCCAATAAGCAAACTGTGTGTGAAAATCCCAAGGCAAACTCATTGAGGTCTTCTGCATTTTGGAATATTTAAATATCCTATCACCTACTAATAAGGCAAAGTAAAACATGTCCAAAACATGAGATACAATTGTCTCACAAAATGCTAACATCAGACACAATTTTGTGAAATGCAAGGTATAGCACTGAGCTGCAAATCATCCAGTGGCTGTACACCAAAAACCCGATAACCTTATACAGACAAGATAAATAAGATGAACAGCAGTTTACTGATATTATTGCAATACCCATTTTGTAGTAGTAAATATGTAGGAAGGATCTGAAGGAAGGAAGTAGTAAACTACTCAGGCAGTTTTATCACTGGCTCAGTGAGTAGAAAAAGTAGCATGAAGAGAGTTGCTATAAAAATGTCAGAAACAAAGTACTTCAGTCATGTAAAAATTATCCAGCAAAAGAAGGGACAGAAGGCATGAGAATGTGTATTTAAGAATCAGCGTATTCAGCAGATCCACGAAGATAAAAATAAGATAAACAGACAAAAAAAATTGACCTGAGATTCAAAAAAAAAAGAAAAAAAAAGGAACAGAGGAGAAAAAGGCCCTCACAGCAAAATTTTAAACTCGCAGAAAGCTGATGAAGTGAAGACTACAATAAAAAAGGGTAAAAATGACCAAGTCAGGGGCAAAGATTTTTGGCAATAGAGATAAACAGAAAACTACATTCAACAATAACATTAGAACAGAGATTAATTTGGTCTAATAAAAATTTAAAAAAAAAATCAAATACTAAGACCAAGTCCATGACCAAAATACAGGTGGCAGGAAGAGAAAACGGAGCAAAAGGGTCACATACAAGAAACTGTGCAGGACCCAGATGAGATAGCCGTGAAACAGGACCGCACAGGATGCGCAGAGCTACAAAAGATGGAAAACTGCACATTAGGGGTTGGGTTAGAAGAGAATTAGTTTGGGAGTTAACATGAAAGGAGTATCTGAAAAATAGGAGTGCATAATATAATGGCAACAAATCACGAGAGGAAGTGTATGCAGGTCGCAAAGATGAAGGCAGGGGAGATTAAGAGAAGATTCAGGGAATGACAAGAGACAACTAAGGGAAGATATGACAGAGGTTTACAGACTCATGAGTGGAAAAGAAAAGAGGATCATTCACTTCCTATTCCAATACAAGAAGGGGGGACATCAAGAGAAGGCACTAGGAGTCAGGTTCACAACATAAAGGAGGTGGTTCTTAATGGCATGGGTAGTTGAGTTGTGAAATTCATTATCAAATTACAATAAAAGTGTAGACAGGGTCAAAGGAAAGCAGGGGAGATTTCATGGAGCCGGTCTCTATCGAAGGGTACTAAATCCACAGAAACACAAAAAATGGTTGGGGTGGGGGTAAAGAAACAATTTAGAGAAGTGGTTTTCTCATGTCAGACAAAAATCTCTGCCAAAATGCCATCTCCATTACCTTAGTTTCTTGGTAAATCTAGAACAAAGATTTCTACCCATAGGTCTTCACATCTGTTCACGGTCTATACAGGTGGTTACTGCCACAAACACTTTAAACCAGCATAAACTGACACTTCCACGAAGAGGAACACCTTGCTTTCCTCCCAGTTCCTCATTCCCAGCCTTTGCCGGGTGTTTGCTTGCATTGCTGTAAGCCTTCAGAGAACAGTCAAGCAGACCTTATCCGGGTTAAAACCACATGGCATAAAATAGCAGGTTACTTCTAACCCAGGTCACTTCCCTGATGCAGCTCCCCACGCAGCCACACACAAATGCATCTCCTGACCCAAGGAAACGACTAACATGCAGGAAAGACTGGCTAGAAAAGCAGAAGGGTGCACTGGGATTATTTAGCCTAGGGAAGAAAAGGCTCAAGGGGAATCCTATCAATGCGCATAAATAGCTGGTGGGATGGAGTGAGGCAGATTGAGCGAGGCTCTTCTCAGTGGTGTCCAGTGACAGGACCAGAGGCAATGAGCACAGACTGAAATATAGAAAATTCCCTTTAAACTTAAGCAAAAAACCTTTTTTTTTTTTTTTTTTTTAAACTGTGAGGCCTGAAGAATGCAAGTTAAATAGATAATTGAATGGCAGATATGACGTGACATTTCTACAAGGGAATTTCACATCCCTGCTAAAGGAGCATTTGATGTCTGAAGATTTAGAGTCCACAAACTGAAAATGGCTAAGCATTCCTGGCAGACCATGACAAGGATCTCTGAAAAATTCCCCTTTTCATCCATGACAGCAGCATACCTTAAAGGAAAAGAATTTTCCAAAATATAGTTGTTTTTCATATATAATACTTGGCTAAATGCATCTGTAAAAACATGAAGCACAGTGATAAAGTTTCTGCTGTTCCTCTCTTGCTTCATCCACGGGCAGACAAAAAAGTTTGACACCTCCAAGTTTTACCCTGACAACAGAGCGCTTCAAGACTAGTTCTGCCTCTGGCTATGTGGATAGCTGGAGCCGGGGAAACAGTGACAGAGCAGGGACCCCCTCCAGCCCATCATCCAGCACAAGGGGTGCAGGGCCAGGGAAAGACCAAAGCAAGGCAAGTGCTAGCAAATAAGCACAAGAAGTTGGTGAACTAACCAGAATGAGAAATAGTCTCAGGATAATAATTAAAAAAAAAAATAAATAAAATCCATTAATCTTCTCTTTCTTCATCTTACTTAGGAGATGACAAAGCTGCTGTTATTGCTGCACAGTGTGCTCTGAACAAGGAACTGCTCAGCCGCCGAACAAATGCGCTGTTGAGTGTTCACACTAAGAAAAAAGCATTTTCCACATTCACGTTTCGACGGACTAAGCAGCTGGGGGATGATCTTCCACCACACCAGAGCAACCCACAGGGCAAAGGATGAAAAAAGGTCTTTGCAGGAACAAGACAAATCGCCACAAAAGGGGAGAAAGAAAAAGCTCTTGAAATGGTAAGACTTGAATTGAAACCATCATTTTTCTGTCGGCTGCACCGACGCCTGGTTTGACTGCCAGAGCAGCAGTGAAGCCAAAATGGGACATTTCTTTCCTTGATGAAGACCACTTTTGAACAACTTGCACAGAGAGTTTGCCTTTGCTGTATCCTAAGTAAGAAAGCCTAGTTGGAAACAGAAGGGCCTAAGCAGTAGCACTATGCTTGGTTTGCACCAGCTTAGGTTGGAAGCCCAAACTTTTTACAGGCTTCCTACAGAGAAAATATATATAATTAGCCTACAACAGCTACTTAAAAAAAAAGTAGAGATAATGATGAAAAGAAAAAAAATGTTCTCAGTGTCAAGAGGAAAAAATAAAAATAAAAATAAAAATAAAAGAACCTTGCTAAAATAACATCAGTACCTAAACTGCAAAAATTGAATTTAAAAAAGGGAGTGGGAACTCCGTTCAGGGTGATCTTTTTAAGCCAAAAAGCAAACATGTATGTGTGGAGGGGTTCCCGCACTGTTTTCCAGTGCACAAGTGTTACAAAACGGCAAGCTGAAAAAGTGTGTGGTTTCTGTCCCACACAGATACGCAGTGCATCTTTCCACGGTTATTTTAAGACTTCACGGACCAAATGTATCCCTAGTGTAAAGTCAGTGATTTAAATGAAGTTGGCATAGCTATGAGATCGGCCCCGGGCTTCCACGAAGTAAATATAATAGTACAATATTATAACGATGATGTGCACTGGAGACAGTTTTTAAGAAACGGCTGTATGAAGCAGAGTAGGTCAAGTCTAATTTTTTGCACTGGTGGAATTGAAGCATTTTGAAGCCTTCCTTAAAGCTGAAGGATAACAACAACAAGAACCACCACCTTGCCACACCTCCATCTCTAATCTCTCCCAACTGGATCTGATCATTAAACAAAGCTGCAGGGCTCCAGATCCTCTGAACAGCTGCCAGAACATGCAGTACAAACACATTCTCATGAGGAACATTTTGATTTTGTTTAAAACAGCATTTTTTTTTTTTTTGACAGAAAACTGTTCCACTGGCAAATTTTCATGCAGCTCCACTACTTAATATGCCTCCCCTCCTCCCACGTATGCATGCACTAGAACTACTTCGAGAAGATAATTACGCTGCATGTTTGCAGTGCATTGGATTGCTCCTGCCAGGTCACCCATCTGTGTTAGGAGTGAGAGACTCCAAGGAAAGAAGTCATCAAAACGAGGGGGATTCAATGTCTGCACATAAATGGCATATGTACTCTGAAAAAACAGATGCAATAAAACAACACATGGATTTTTTATATTTCTTTTTTTTTTTTAAAAAGAGGCTTGGTGGCCTCAGGGTGGCTCACATGGTGACAAATTCAGCTCTTCATTCAAGCAGCCAACTATTTGAAAACGAACACTGTAATTATACCGCCAAGCAATCTCGATCAACAACTGAAGAAGTGCATGTGACTTCTGGTGGGTTTCCAGCTTTTAGCAAATAATGCACCGGTGCTCCACAGATCTGAGTAATACTTGCGTCTCCGGCTCTTCCCTGTGACTCAGCATTCAGCAAGGCTGCCAAGCGCTGGTCCAGGCTCCTGAACCACACCTGAAGCTGGACTGAGAAGACAAGCCTGGCAGGACAGCACTGCAGGGACACAAAGTGCGCATGGCAAGAGGTGGAACACGGCCCTCGGTTAGCCCTCTCTAAGAAAGTCTGCTCAACATCAAGCCTCTCTGGCCTAAAACAGGATTTTCCACCACAGCAATTACATAAAAATGGTTCTTTATTAGACAGAAGACCTGCTGTTTCCAACAGATCCAGAATTTGCTAGATGACTCAAGCACAAGGAGTTTTTTACTCCATGCTTCCTTTAAAAACTGGGAAAAAAACCCCGCCTAAAAGGTCTGAGAAGAAGCTAACTTTTTTGATTCATCTAACATGAACTGTGACGTTAACTATGTTCTTCTGATGAGAAAACCTTGATTTACATGAAGCCCAGCTGAGATCTTTTTGGCTGCAACGTCTCCCTCCTGCGCTACCACCTATCAGAGACCATGAATACAGGATTAAGAGAAGGGGTTACGGAAAGACAATGGTTTTGGCTGAGCAGCGAGCTGGAAGGTATTTTTCAGTAGTCTCTCACCCACATCTTCTTACTTTTAAACTTAGAGACGAGTCCAACATCCTTCTGAGATCAGATCCTAGGTCTTCTGAGGCCTGAAGACCTGGTAACCACATATAATCTGTTGCTTATCAAAGCTCTAACTGAATTATATTGGTTATCCTATTACATGGGAATTTGTATCTAAAAGCTTTCATAATCACCATGAGCTACCAGGACTCATCTTGGAAAAACACTGCATAAAACAAACCAAATGAACATGCAGATTCCCATTGGACACATCACCAAGATATGGATACAGACAGACTTCAGAAGACTGTTAGACTGAACATAGGTATTTTGGGCCAGATTAAAACAATGGGATTAAAACAGAATTTAAGCATTAAAGTTGAAAACGGTACTCACTCACTGCTACTGAGCCCTGCTTTCAACATCAACAGGATTCAGGGACCTAGTGTTCTGCTCCTGTGCATCCCAGAAACATCAGTCTTGACATCCCACTTGCTAGTCTGCATATAAAACACATGTACCAGCCCTTTGGCAAAGGAACCCAGAAACTCCCCCCTCTACCCATTAAATTATAATTATGCTCCCTCTTGCTCTCTGGCTCAATGAATCTTCAAAGCTTCTACGCAGAACATAACTTTAGCCAGATGGGTGTAACTCATGTCCCATACTTACAACACACTCCCAGGAGCTCCCTGCCTGTTAGGGCACATTCCTGGAAAGTCACAGATCTAGGTTTGATATAAAACAGGTGCATGAGAAATAGCAATGCCTCTTCCTGGAAAGGGCAGCTCCTCCCTGAGCAACAGGCCCTACCCAACATACTGTTTTTTGGGGCATCTCTTTCTGAGGACCTGCCTCACTTCAGGCACTAACCAACCTGCTTTGCACCTAACCCAGGGCACAAGCACACCGAGGGGGGCAGAAATGCAGCAAGCTGCTTTTGCCTGCGTTATGCTGGAAATAAAAGCCCTGGGGAGCGCAGAGCAGGAGCCCTAGTGCTGGCTGCACATCAGCCAGTCGCACGCAGACAACTCAAGCTAATCTGTTACGCCTCTCTTTTTGGTGCAGTGCTGCACAAAACACATCTATATCATCCCCGGACATAAGCTGGTAAGCTCACTGTATGCCATGTAGACTCAGCAGCTTAGATCGTCATTTGCTTAAGGCCCTCTTACAACTTTTCATATCAGCATGTGCGTGTCCTCTCTCATGGTCCCACAGGGATTACTTAGATTAGTAATACTGCACTTATATCCCTTTTGGTCCAGGTAGCTAAAGGAGATGAACTGGGTTTTCCAGTGAGTTATTAGAAGGCCATCAAGTAGATTGATCTCCTGTCCGTCTCTCAGAGCTACTACAAGGTCACAAGTCAGCCAAACACATTATTCACGATGAACCTTCTTAAGCTACTAGGTAATACAGTGTCAAATCAGTAGACTCCTCCTCAAACATCCTATTCCACATCTTCCCCTTGCTGAGTTAGCCTGACAGCCCATCTCAAGCAAACCCTAAGCCTGGTACCACCACTTGAGTACCAGCTTTCCTAAGGTGCGCTGTCTTTCTAAAGTCAGTGGGACTCCCCAAGCAAGTAGCATCATGTGTGCACACACAGAGCTGGCAGAATTAGGTTGGGAAAAATAGGTCAAAACAGGCATATATTTAACTTGGAGTCCAAGCCTCTGAATCGTATTTTACCAACAAATAATACATACACACATGCACAAAATCCACATTTGATAACCATTAGAAAGTCATTGTGATATGAACTAGGCAATCAAGGTATTTTACAGAAGCAAAGGCTCTGCCAGAAAAAATTCTATTCCCACTCCAAGTAGAGGTTTAAACATACAACCTCTCCCTCACAACCCTATATCCATCCTTTTATCTGTAATCAAGCAAATTCTTCCTGTACGATTTTTTGGGAAATTCTTTCTTACGCATTTCCAACTGGAGCCTTAGACATTTTTGAGGGGTTTTGTTGGTTTGGCTGGACAAGACAATACGGCTAACACCTAGAAGTTATCATCATATTGCTCCAACAAGCAAATTGAGCAGCTGATCCTTAGATCAGATTTCTAGAAGGTTCTGGCTGCTTCCACCCTCCTCTAGGATCCACCTGTAGCCAAACCGCAGCAGAGTTGGCAAGTTGAACCCACAGAAGCACCCAGAACGTTATACTGCATCTTCGCTACAATTTTGCTGAATTTTCGGCATCGTGATTGCTTGTTATTTTGCTCCCATATCCCAAACTTTTTCATTCCTTCCCCAGCAACAGTAAAATCTTTATAACACCAGGTCTGTAAACTGCCCTAAGCACTTTAGGATAAGCAAGTACCCTCTCTGCACCTGCTCCTACTTTATACACAGTTGAGTGCAAGACACAGATGTTTAAGAATTCAGACACTTACCATTAGGTGATATATGTTTTTAATTAGAAATGCCCTAATGTAATTGCTCAAATACAGACACTAAGGCTTTAGCCTACATCATGCTATTGGGTACAGAGAATTAGTCTGAGTTATTAACCCATGTCTTAATTGTCTGAGACATAAGATTGCATGGCCTAGGAACAACTACCTGTGTAGCAAAGTGCATTGGAAAGAACAACAGCACTTTGCAATCACGAAAATCTGCAGAGGATGCTTTGAGACTGACAGTTCTGAGGAGCATGATGGAGTAATACAAAGTCAAATTTCAAGAGTGGGTAATGGTTCTACACCAGCATGTGCTTTCTTGACCAACATAAGAAATTCTGCCTTTAGTCAGGTGGGAAATCTTATCCTTTAATGGGAGCTTTGCTGATATATAAAAAAATGTGCAATTTCCTTTCACACACAAAGCAAAATCCTTAAGGAACGTTAAGAAGTGGAAACAAAAAAAAGAAGGTAAATCAGGTAGCCTAACTCTTATAAGCCACCATAGTGATGGGTCTTGGAAAGGAGTTCTACCACAGGACCAGGTGCTTCTATGTTGGAATTCTTTTCTAGCCTAAGAAGAGGAGAAAATATAGTTTAACTCATTAGCCTTTAATACCTGGTCTGGGTAGTAACTCCTGTGGTTGTTTCTGCTTTAGCCTGCTGCTAGACCAATAAGAAAGAAATGTCAGTGCCTCATGCTGACACAGCAAACAGCCAGCTTCGCCATGATACTCAGCTCGAAAAAAAAAAAAAGTCACAAAAGGCGAGACAGCACTGCTCTTCATCAAGCAAAGTTACTAATAACTTGAGAAGGAGAATTGTTCATTTTTAGACCAAAGGGTTTGACTAAATAATACTTCCTCAGCATCAGGTCTCCACTATGACTCAGGGTACGTATGTAGTATTTCTGAATCATGGTATTGACCTCACATTGACTACATGGTTTGACAGCATGGTGCAGTCAAATTAAGCAACTTAAAAGTTCATGAGAAGCTCTCACTCCAAATCTCTACATTGCTTCCATGGGCCTGTAACCAAGGTAGCAGACAACTTAATGGCTAATGGGCCTTTCAAGAATCTTGAACAGCATCATCTTGGAAACGTGTATTCTGGCTCCACGATTAAACGTTTCATCCACTTTTTCATGTTAAGCATGTAGCAACTAAACCTTGCTATTTAAATCAAGATGCTGCTTCAGACAGTAGATCTGTTGTCTTTGTCTTCTTCAGGCAACCGTGCAGTCGCACACAAAAAGTATATATATTTTTATATTAAAAATCCTGAGGCCTTTCACATAGCTTTATTTTTTTTTTACACATCATTAAAGACACTTGACAAATAACCAACACTTGATGGATGTTCTCCATTAGAATGTGAATTAAAAGTTTAATTTTTCCTGAGGCTGCATTAAGATGTAGGCACAAGACAATATCTCCTACTTGAACAACACTGTCAGTCTTGACAGGGCCCAGATTTCAAAGGAAAGCATCCAGCATCCAGCTGCCCAAGGTCCAGCTTGATGATCCCATCCATCCCTCTAGTTTGTCAAGCACTTGTAAGCGTGCCCCGAGATGACCAGGCAGGTAGCCCCCCACACATTCATTGTGGCCAGCTAGAAGGAGGACCGCAGTTCAAATGGTTCAGGAAGTGCCTTACAACAGACATCCATCTCACAAGCAAAGCTGAATTATCCCCAACTTCATTGCATCTTACTTAGCTTAGAAAAATCTGTACAACATACGACTGCCAAAGAGGCAGATTTTGGCAGGATAGTTTGTTTCAGGAGGAAGAGGAGGCACAGAAACACTTAAGATCCAGAGGACAACTCCTTGACTCAGCCAGCACTCAGGCGTTTCACCAGCATACAATAAAGAATAACTTGTTAGACCATCTCGTCAAACATTCCCTCTCTCTTGCTCTCCTCTCCCCCTTGGCAAAAGCAGACAATTTCCTGCTCCACCTCTTCTGTTTACACGTTTGGGAGGGGTATCCATCAGTCTGCACCTTCGCAAAACCTGTGCAGTGGGTGGCACAACATCAGATCTTCCCAAGCTTGCAGGATACCATCCTAAACTTTACACAGAGACATGCAAAAAAGCACTTTGTTGGTACCAGAAGAACAGCATGCTCCTCCTTTCTCCAAAACAACAGGCCTTCTGAACCACACATTTCAGGACCTGAGAAACCTGATTTGGTAACTGAAGGTGCACATGCCACACATTTTCCTATGGTATGGAAAAATTAATTATACCACATGACAGATTTCAGTCCTTGTGTTCAAGAGCTCATTAACAAAACTACTTTAAAAGGCGCTAACAGAAACAAATGCCTTTAACATCACAGACTTCCCAGATGACTCCTGCTACGGAGATGGATGACAAATCACTCTGTCAGTCATCTTTAAATTCTATATTGACTACATTGAAGCAATTACCCATTTATTTTTAGAGCGTGTTCCATTTTAAACACAAGTGATTCAGTCCAAGAGACACTCTATTCTACATCACCATTTCATGGGTTAACAGCTCTCAAATTTAAATGGATTTTAATTCTGGGACAAACACTTGCTTTTTATTTTTTTTTTCCCCATTTTGCTTCTAGACATTGGTTGGGAATTTTAATTCAGGCTTCGAACCAAACAAATGTTAGCGTGCTGCAGAGAAATATAAAAATATCTGAAAAGTGTGAAATAGCGAGCCTGTTTTGCTAAATGCATAAAATGAAACCTCAGCGAAGGTCTCAATAATAGCCTTCTTGACTGCTGTGCACTCGCGCGCTCCCACAGACCTTCTGCTCTGCAGCAAGGGAACGCTGCCTGCGCTGCCGCGTCCTCAAAGAACTTTGCAATACAATGGAGCACAGCAGTTCCCTGGGGAGCATGGTGCTGATCATTTACCTTGATTATTTCAAACGAGAGCACCAGGGTTTCCCCCCTTTTTTAAGGTCTAAAAGGAACAGCTTGCCGTATCACTTTCCTCCCAAGCCCTCAACCTATCTCAAGGTTTATCTGCATTGTAGGCAGTGTTCTGGACAAAAGGATGAGGGCCTGGGATCAAGCTTAGGCTGCTCCTAACTCATGGAAAAGGAGGATGAGATGGTAAAGTGGAGAGTCGGGGAAGGAGAGTCATGAGGAGCTGAAGTTTCTGTTGCTGCCGCCACTGGAGGGAGAACACAAACAGAAGCTGCAACAGGTACTGCAGCAGGGAAACCCCAGTTCGGGCTCAGCTGCTGCCCTGCTTCAACCCAACTCCTCCTCCTTTTTTCCCCAAGGAAAAGCAGGCTGTGGGGCTACAGCCAGCCTCTTGCCCCCAGCAGCCTGATGCCCATGACAACAGCCTATTTTGCCTGTAGCTTGGACCAGTCTTACCGGTCCATATTCTGGTGAACCACAAACATCTGAGATGAGGACACCATTTTGCCAAGGGACAGCCCCAGCACCTCCTAAGGAGCCCTGCCTGAAGAACCTAAACCTCCTACTTCAGAACTGACAGTGGGATACCCTAGCCATGGCATAGCTGATCAAAACTTCCAAGACTGACTCACAAGCCCATTATACACAGCTACCTAGCCACCATTCATTAACTGTAGGGAGCCTAGGGTCATTTTCCTTACATCAAAGAACCTTGCCATTTCTTCTTAATTAACTCTAAAGATCTTGCTGGCCTCAAATCTCAGCTGGAAAACATCAACTGGAGGAGGTGGCATCTCAGCCTGCCCTTTGCTATTGGCTGTGCTTTTATTTTTCCCCTGTGTTGCATGCCCGCCACCCTGCTGAGATTATCAGTAGAAACCAAAATATTGGTGTGATTTAGGACAAATGCATAAGTATGTAAGATCTAGTCTGTTTTAGACTTCATTAGAATTAATCTTCATGATACCTAAGGCCAATAGGAACGTATTTTTAAGGAATTAAACCAAACCCATGCAGTGTTTGCCACTCAGCCATTGCAGAATCACAACAGCACATGAAATCTTACAAGAGAAATGGGTAAAAAAAGCCTTAAAACAGAAGCAAAACTGACTCATCTCCTTATTGCCAAAACCGAGAAAGCCGCTGAGCGTAAACAAACAACAGACATCCTGAAGAAAAGGGGGCGTTGCAATTCGTTTTCATGCTAATAGGCAGATACACAAACTGGTACGAGCAGGACCATCCTCCAGTTACTCCCGCAAGCCGATCCGAGGGAAACAGCCGATGGATCATGCCCGGTTGAGTGACATTCCCGACAGCGCAGGTGCCACTGGAGGCCGGGGAACATCCGAGGTGCCAGTGACACCCAATCCACCGAGGGTTCCTAGTTACATACGCCGGAAAGCTGCAACAACTGCAGGTGTGATCCACTCGTGGAAGACACAAGTATATTTGGATACCAAATGAAACTGGTCTGGGTGGTATTCATAAAGGTGCACTTTGGCTTAGGCTAGCTAGTATCTCCTCTACAGAACAGGAGGGAGAGCAAGCCAGAGCACTTTTGTAAGGCTCAAGCTCTCCTCCTTGTCCCCTGTGTGTCTATAGGGGCCCACAGAGACTACATAATCTATGCACACTGAAGCCAGACTTTGTGAATACCCTGAAGTTTGGAGGAAACTAAGTAGGTAAGACTTAGGACCAGAGAGACACTTAAAAAGAACAAAAGGCGAGTCATTGTGAAGACAAGTGACATTGTCTGGCAAAGTCCGTCATCGAAAACCAAGATACTTTGGAGTAATTGCTTTTTTTAATTACTAAAAGCCCTTCTGTTTGAACTTGGCAACACGCTTAGCTGGTGGGGGCGTGGGGAGGTTGTCTTGTGGGATTTATTTTTTTTTTTTTAAAGCAGCTTTCAGAGTTGAAACCGCAGGGGCAACCTTAATGCCTGCATCCGCAAAACAGATTTCCAACAACTTTAGAAAACAGGTATCCCAATCTCTTTGTTATAACAGCTCCTGGCCCAACACCAACTCTTCAACACCATCACTCTCACACCTTGAATCCCACCTCCCTCCACTATGCCACAACCACATCTTTTGCTGTATTTCAAAAAGGATTTAATAAGCTAAATTCCACTCGCACTATTTATTCAAGTAATTGCATTGTTTGTAAGAGGCCCATTCAAAAAGGAGGCAAGGAGAAGGATTTAGCACTACCTTGAATGAACGCTACGTAGCATCAGACATAGCACGTGCGAAACTCCATGAAGCTTCACAGGGATTATCTCACAATCACAAAGAATGCTAGATCGCGCGCCACGCACATAAAACACAAAGCCACAGTAAGATGTGCTTCAGTAACAAGTCTCAGCCAGTTATTTATTGGAATACAATAAATACCACATTGTTTATTAGAATGCATTTAAAATTCTGAGCATATGGATTTTGAATCAATTCTTTGGGATGTTCCGAGTGCATGTACACAGTTTGCTTTCAAATAAATCACCGCCACATTTACATATTGATAGTTCCCGATAAAGTCACTGAGTGCATCGGTTCATGCTCTGGCCTGCTCTGGTTTCAAATGAGTAAGCTGATGAGAAAGAGCTGATTGATACTAACAAGGTTAGGAGTCCAAAGCTCAGGTCACGTTAAGTCAGCAACACATTAGCGTATGTATCACACGAGTGGTACGACATGCTGTCCGCCACCGACTCGCTCGCCGCTCACTCCTCATAAGCGCTGCCCATCTGACCAGCCACTCTTTGTTCTGAGCTAACTCCCCGCTCGCCCTCCTGAAACAAACAAGTAAATAGACCCAGCATTTCCTCCGTAAGGACAGATACTGCTTCCCTCCCCCATACTCAAGTGAGACTGCACCGACAGGATGAGTGTTGTGTGTTGACTAAGCGCACATCTACTTCTGGTTCCAGCATGAAAATCAACATTGCACCTGTGTTGTCCAAATGGGGGTGCGCTTCAGAGACAGACAGAAGTAGAGAGAGCAGCCAGGATACATACCATACTCCACTTCTTCATAAAACACACAGAGAAATGATAATCCCTTCTTAGTGGAAAATCCAAATTTTCAAAATGAATCCCCAAGCTAAAATGAATTACTGTAATAACTGCAATCCTCGTATAAGCACTAATCAGAAAGGCGCAGCTGACCACCTGCTATATGGCACTGCTGGCACAGCAGCACCCTGCCCCTAATTGCTGCCGTCTTCAGACAGGGCTAGGTGCCCCACAGAATGAGACTGTAGTGCTGGCAAATACGTGGACAGGGAGCACAGCCTGACTGACTGTTGTACAGTCTCACTACGCACTTCTGCTGAGTGCAGCATTAAAAAAAAAAAA
>VYZM01017503.1:404075-495467 GCA_013398915.1 Dromas ardeola
TCACGCCCGCGTCCCGGGCCGCCTGCGGACGGGGCCGCCACCGCTGCGGGCGCGGCCGAGGCCTTGATCCCAGCGGCTTCCCCGGCCCCTTACAGCCCTTGGCGGGCTCCCCCTGCCAGGCGGGCGCGGGCCTAACCGAGGGGCGTCCGCCCCCTCCTCACCTCATGGCGCAGAGGCGCCACGGTGCACAACCTCCCCCTCCCCGCGTCACCCCACAGAAGGGGCACGGAGGCAGGAAAACTAACCTGTTTTCTTTTTTGCCCTTCCACGCAGGCCTGCAGCAGCTCTCCAGCAGGTCCGTAGTGTCTGGGGTGATCATTAATGTCTTTTCCCCACACACCGAGACAACAGTTTAGGGAGCACTGCCGCTTTAGCAGCTGTACATCCTCCCCTGGGGAGCACCCAGCCTCCACCACCCTTATCTCTAGCCTGTCCCGTCTCCTCTCCTGGATAGTGCTTTATGAACTGCACTCCCACACAAAGAAAGCTGCTGTACCACAGCTGGGAAGAGCACAAGTTTTAAAATGCGGCTAAGGATCTGGGACAGAAGGGCTATACACTCGTTTTTCCCCACAGGTCTTGCATTTGTCCCATCCCTGGGCAAATCTGCTCACCAAAAATAAAGGGGAGCGCTGCTGGGGCTGCAGAGAGCAGCAGCTTCCACCAGCCACGTGCTGTCTTCTGCACCCACCTGGCAAAAGGGATGAATACCAGCTCTTTATGTCAGCTGGAAAAAGGCAAAGACAGAACAACCCTACAGAGGTTTGCTAGCCCCCTCCCTCACCTCATTTTTCAATATAAGTGTTTTTAAATAATAGCTTTTTTTAACCATCCTGTTGGAATAGATGTTTTCCTGCTATGCTACTAAATACACCCATTTTTCAAGAGTCTTCTCTATCTCGTCTCCTAAAGCAAAGACATATTGATGAAAAAAAAGAAACCACAAATATGCCCAGTAACATATCACAATTGAAGCTAAGTTTGTTTCTAAAACCATCTTTGCATCCTCCACTGATACAAATTTCCTCGGAACCAAGGATTTACTGTGCTTGGTATCGGTGCAACAGATTTTTTTCTTCTAGTTTTCTAATCAATGCACTCCAAAATATTTTCAGAGACATCGTGGCATCTAATTTCCATTTGATCATCTTAATTCCTTTCTTAAAGAGGTGAAACAGGAGAAATTAGAACTTAGTAGCAGCAGAAACCTCAGAAGAAAAAAATCAAATTGAATTTGGGAAGGAGTGTGGCCTTGTATTTTATTACATTAGTAAAAGAAGAAATACGTCTACAGTCAGAATTACCGGCACACAGGACCAGTGAATGGACTAGTTCCCTGTGCAGTCAGAGTGGGAAGAAAGGGGAGCCCATCAGAAAGCCACACAAGCACTTCCTCAGGAGCAAGGCAGACCAAAAGACATACCAAGCCATGAAGGCCACACAAGAAAATTAACATGCATCTGTGTGCAAACACACTCTTCTGCAGGCGTCTGAGAAATTCAGTTGATGTTTGGGCAAACTGTTGCTGCTCATCCAGTGAAGCCATCCACTGATCATGGATTGCAGCAGATCATGCCAACAAATACCTACAGGAAGCCTCCAGCCAGATATTTGCCTCCTTGTTTTAAAGCCATATATCAATGCTTACACTGAAGCTACTCATGGTAAGCATGTGTTTTTGCCCTTGTACTTTGAAAGTCTAAATAAGGAGGAGTAAAGATGAGGGAGGGAGTCAGAGGCATGGAAACGTGAAGTAGTTTGCCAAAAGGTCAGACAGCAAGTTGCTGGAAGAGAGCAGAGAACTAACCCAAGCCTCCGCACTCTTGATTCATTGTCACCTCTGAGCTTTTCCCACCTCCTGCTCATGTGGGTTACTGGTGGAATTCTACATCATGTATTAGTCTCAGACATGCATCTGATCCTCAAAGTTGGGCAGATACACTCTTTCTATTAAAGACATTAAGGCAGCTGAAACAGGAAAAATTGATAAATGAACATGCTCTAAAAAACAGTCGAACTCCAGCAACTCGAACTCAAAGCTTGATTCTGAGCTGTAGAGGCAGCTTAACATGGTGAGTGTGCAAGGAGGAGCGCATTTCAGGACCATGAGACTTGAAGCACAGGACCTTGCCATGCTCTGTGGACCTGGGGAGAGGAACCTCTTCAAGGGGGAGCTGCCATGTGCTTTCCTCTTCACTAGCTACCACCCCTGCTTTCCTTTCAGACTGAAAAGAACATCCTGAAACTCCTACAGGAGAAGGAAGTTGAAAATTGTCCCTTGTTGGAATTTGAGTAAAACCAGGGAGATCAAAAATTAAGATGAAGAGGTGAAATGCACACCCACCTCCTGTAGATGTACATTCAAATATTGAGCAGAAGATGAATGTGGCAACTGATTCAGAAAGTGAACCAGGCTTTGAGGAGGACATTTTGCCCTCCTGTTCCTCAAAAGGAGGAAATTACACACATTGGAAATAAAGTGGTTTCCATTGTAACTTTGCATTTTACTGAGATGGAGGAAAGTTGCATAATGCATAAGGAGCTTTAAAATTAGACTAAACTTTGGCAGTTCAGATGCTTATCAATTTTATAGGCCTACCTATTATACGCTCCCCAACCTCCCACAGACTAAGCAAAACAGCAAGTTTTGCTGTCCCACAGGCCTGTCAGCAACTTCTGGTATCTTTTCAGCCATTCTCATGCCTCAGGACAGGTCTACAGACACCATAAGGTGCAGATGATTTGGGCAGCCAGTGACCAAGATGCACGTCTGTTTTGCAGAATTTTGGCAGCCAGAGAGTAGTCCTGCAAAAGCAGGAAATGGGAGCAAGAATAATTTGGCTTGGGGAGGGTGGAAAAAGCAAGACGAAGCAACTGTATCTTTCCCTACCAAATATTTCTGAGGGACACAGATCTACACTCTCGAGTTGGAGCAGGATGGATTCCATTGCATTTCCAAAATCTGTCATTCTGGTGGCTCAGTCATGCCTGATATATATTCAGAGAAAATTCTTAGTACAGCATAGTATTTTGAGCATTTTGTAGTTATTCTAAAATGCCTTGATCAAATAAGTAAAAAAAATGGGAAATTTTATTTATTCTTAACAAACATCAGGTAAACCTTCATCTGGAAACAGGTGAATATGGTGGTTGTCATGTTACACCCAATAAAAAAAACAACCAACTGATGTCCTTCTCTGCAAGACTCTCGACTTGAGCTAATCTGGGTGATGATGGAAGGCCTGAGTAAGGCTCTCACAGGGTTTACTCATATCTTGCCCCAAAAGAACTTTTCGGAAAGAAGAAATGGTCAGCCTTTAAATCCTTTACTAAGCATGCTCCTGCCTTAAAGACATATCAAACTTATGAGTAACTTCAAGCTGCTTCTAGCCCTATATTGCCCATTTAATCTGTCAGACATAGGGGCACAGCCATTATCCTGCTACTGGCCCTGGGTGGCCATTGTATAATTAAAGACTGAATGACTAATAAATGGAAATCCACCACCTTGACAGAACAGGCAGAAGACACTGTGTTGAGGGCCATTTAACAGTTTAGATGTACATTTGGGCATATCCTAAGTTTTTATGTTGGTTCATCTCCAGCTGAGCTAGATGTCATGTAAGTACTTCTCTCATGCAACACAGTATTCACTAAATTTTACCAACAGACAAATTTTTTGCCTGATAAAGAGACTGCCACTAAGATGACGTAGAATACCATTTCTAGATGCTAGACTCATTTATGTCCAAGTGATATTCTCATACCTGTCTCACATGGCTTCGCGTTTTGGATTATTCGCTCTGTTGGGACTCAGAGCTCCATTATTGACTTTGACACACACAGACTGTCTTTAAAAAGGCACTTGGGCGATGCTGTCTAATGTCTTTTACTATATTTTGACTTACACAGATGGGATTGCTCATATCTCAGCTGAATGCTATGCTTCTGCATAGCAGTGGGTACTCATCTAACATAGCTGCTAGGACTTCGGGCTCTATCGAAGTGCTTTCTTTAAGCAGCTCTTGGGCACAAGCTGCCTTTTTCTTAAATACTATATATGCTTCCTTCCTGCCAGCCCAGATCTAAACATTTGGTGAGGCCATGACTGACACTCTCCTAGAAGAGAAGACCAAGGATTATAATTGCTGAGGAATGACACGGGACAGGTCCAAGAGTGATTTCTGCCCTAGCAGGACCGCAACCCCTACAGCTACCAACCCTCTTCCTTGCAGGAACGAGCAGCATGCTATGCAACAGCCCAGACTTCATCCCTGTTTCATCCTGGGTGTACAGAGCAGTTTCTTTACATGGGAACTGAATTACTGGAGCATTTACCAAACTTGATCAAAAGAATTCCAGCCCTTCGGCTACAATCATTTGCATGGCCTGATTTTTGCCATTTCACTTAATTGTTTTACATTTAGATATACACTGGTTTGACGTTTGTCCCTGTTAAGTTCGTTTTCCTCTACATTTATTTTCTTTCTGGAGAAAATGCTAACCAGCTTCAAAATTGAAGGAGGTTAAATATTAGCATCGCTGGCAGAAAAGATGCACAGTGATTATGAAACATTATTCTACATGGGCAAACATACTGCATATTTTTTTCCTGCATAAAGCCTATGACAATCCTACTAACAGACCTATTTTTATAACTAAGGCATCACTTAAAGAAAAAAACAATTCATCAATTAATAAAGCACGTTCAGTGATGCAAAGATTGAGCCCGTATCCCAACAAGTTGTTCTGTCAGCAATGAAAGTGTTTAGATGAGTGTCCCTACAGAACCTTTGGTATGTCCAGTGAGTGGTGAGTTTACATCACAGCCTTTTCTCCCACACCAGGAAAGTGGGGGTGGGAATACACATTATCACAGTCTCTTCTCCTCTGCCTGGATGTCACAAAACTTATAAGAACGTGGTATATTTGACATTGCCCCATGTGATATGCATGATAGGTCTCAGCCAGTTTAAAGACTAGATGGATTGCATTAGTCAGACACTCAAAGTAATCATGCAAGTCTTATTTTCTTAGGAATCTGTGCTAAAAGAGGGGGGATAATTGTCTCATTGTCTACGAAACAAGTCAGGGGACCACAGCATAACTGCAACAATGAAGCCAGGAGAGAACAGGAGACCCCTAGAGAGTCACAGCACTAGAGTGATTTGTCTTATTTAAAATATATTTAATTTTAGTCTCAACTGGAGACCTCCTCTGAAGGGGCAAAATGAGAAAAATCTCTAGTTACAGGAACAGGTTTTGAAGGTACTCCCCACAACAGGAATAATTCTGATAAAGACTGACCAAGTTCACCTTTCACACAGGTAGCACTGCTATCTTACTGACTAGACAACTGTTCATGTGCTTAGACACATGCTTGGACATTGTGCTAAGACAAAGCCCGAAAGACTCTTTTCTTCTCTTGATGAGGGTGGGTGTTCAAAAGGGATGAATGAATCCCAACTGAAAGGGGATGCTTCTGGTTTTGCTCTGCCGTTTTGCTCTGCGCCCGATTCCTGACCTGGTTGTCACACCCCTTCCTGCCAAGGCTTTCGTCTAATCCTTTGGTACCCACGGGTTTGCTGGGTTAATTTTCTATTAGCTGAACTGGAGTCATAACAACACCTCCCAGTGGTACATTGAGAGGCAGGTGAAATCATGTGGACAGCAAGAGGGGGGCTAAAAAAAAATAAATTTCCCCTTTATGGGGTAACTAAGCCCATTGGAACAGTTCAGACTTCTCAGGAGATCTCTCCTAGCCTGAACTGGAAGAGGATCAAGCCCAGGACAAACAGGGGTATTCCTCTTACCTTGTGAAAACATACTAAGCCAAAAATCACTGCGTACTCAGTAGGGTGGTGAAGATGAGATTATTACTGCCTGCATCCAGGCCTTGGAAATTTTGAGGATGCCAAATGCTCAGTTGTTCTGGCCTCCCTCTCAAAATTTTCCAGACAAATCATTAGTAATTTACATTTCTCTCAACACCGGCCCACCACTGAGTAGCAGGCCTGTTTTAACTAGGTTGGAGGGAATAGAGGAGCTCATCGTCCACGCTCGTTTGGCTGATGAACAATTCAATAGTAACAGAGGACTGACTTAACAGATGAAGGCAGATGGGTTTATGGAATAGGGAGGCACCGAGAGAGAGGTTATGTTGAGAGAGCAGAAGGATTGGAAAAAGATCAACCAAAAATGGGCCAGCATGTTAAGCCATATGTCTCTTCTAAACATTTTTTCTGCTCTTGTTGTTTGATTGTCACAGTGCTTCATAACTGTCTGTTGTTTTGTTCTGAGATTTTCAGGGCGGGGAGGGGGGGGGGTTGCAGTCATTGCTTCCCAAAAGGCCAAACGAGCAAAAATACACACACACTATTTTGTGTGGGGTAGATACCTTTTCTATTTTTACGAATATGCATAATCACAATAATATGAATACAACTATAGTAAGCACAGATCCATAGACACCCTCAGTAGTTCTGCAATGTCATATCC
Organism: Dromas ardeola; assembly: GCA_013398915.1. Classification (NCBI taxonomy): domain Eukaryota; kingdom Metazoa; phylum Chordata; class Aves; order Charadriiformes; family Dromadidae; genus Dromas; species Dromas ardeola. Next base: position 410,574 of record VYZM01017503.1, read on the forward strand.
ACCTCCCCATGCAAACACTGTGGAGATAAGTCTGGCATGGGTTCAGTTGCCACTGTCTTTCCTCATCTGTCAGTCTATCCTACTAATAAAAGGAAAAAGAAGTGGATATGCACTTAAATAGCATAGCCCTTCCAATTGCAGCCAAAGTAACCTATTATGAAATATCTTAATCCCCCAGGACAGATGTCGTGAGTTTATACGCTGCCCTCTGCAACATTTCTGACAGCCTTTGATTGATATCAACCATGCCAGGTTTAGACTTCAATGGCCAATAACAAAACACCAGCTTGAATGCGCAACCCCAAAGCTGGCAAAATTAAAGTAAACCATCTGGTGCTCAAAGGCCTATTTTTTCCACACCTGAAAACATATACATTTTCTAAATAAATTGTTAATTTATTGAATGGGAGAAAAGGACAAGACGACAAAGGCAGTTAAGACACAGTACCTCTCCCAAAGTTGCATTATAATTGTTTACAGCCTTCCTCCCTAGCACCCTGGTGTCACCATCTGGCTGTTTCCCCATCTTCTGCACTACCACTCCCTTTTCAGTTTGCAATGAGGAGGTCCCAGGGATTTGTCACCCGAGAAGCAGGATAACAAGGCTTTATCCAAGCTGTTGCTGGCCCTAAAGCATTAGCCACTCCTCCTGGCCACAAGTGCTACCTGCTCTCCTGGTTGAGCCCTGCTCCCGTTTGAGCCCTGCCTGTTCCTCCAGCTCTGCTCTTGCACATCTTGCTCTCACTCTGCTAGCTCTTCTAGCTAATCATGAAAGCTTTGCTTGTAGCTGCTGCTCTTTTCTATCAGCATTTCAGCTCATTCTCCTACCAAGGTCTCTGCAGACAGCAATTCCTTTTTGTCCTCAGCCCCCAGCCTGACATGCGAAATCACACAGATGAATTTCAAGTTATGCCACCGCATCACTGTACCCACCAGACACTGAGAAAACTACTGCTACTACATATACGTAATTTGCCTACCTCTGCCTTCGAACTACAAGTGACTTGAGTATCACAGCTCTCCGCTAGGAAGACCAAGGGCCATGTTTACAAAAGTTAAATATACCAGCTTGCAGGGACTCTTTGGCATCGACTGGATTTACAGAGCACCTTTCCCTGCCTTTAAATGCTCACATAACTTCTGATCTGTAGTTACAGACAACACACATACGAGGAATTCTTGCACCAGAGAAATCCCTGAAGTTTTCAAGCATAGCTCCCGTGTAAGTTGCATGGATTACACCAGGGATGTTCATTAGCCCCAGCAAACATTTCAGCAGTTTTAAACTTAAAGGTTATCCTGAAAGAAAAAAAAATCATAAGCAATGCTTTCATGCTCCTTTACTTTCAGCAGTTTGTCTTAAAAGGCGTTACCATTAAACATTAGCTGTCTTAGAAAAAGCTAGGAAACACAGCAAAGTTGTATCCATACATAAAATAAATGTGTATGTTATGTACCACTGAAAAATGCATTGATAGGAGAGAAGCATCAGGTCTACTGCATGTGCAGAAATGCAGTACAAATCCTGTCTTCTCATAAATGCATGTGAAGTGGCAGCAAAATTTAGGCCTAGGCAGTTCTGTGCAACTTGAGTTACACCTGGGATTTTGTACTGTATTTATGCTGGGCATCTTTAACTCTATCTGTTTGGAAGCATGGCACTGAGAAAGTGCACATTCATGACTCCAGTTACATCTAAAGGTAAAGTTTAAGGGAAGCTGCTCCTTGCCCAGCAGCTCTACATCCAGCCCAGCACCAGGGAGTCAGCAAGGGTACACGTCTGGCTCACATAGTACTAGCGGAGACTATTCTCTATGGGGAGCTCAGCAAATGAGCTGTTAATAATGCACCAGCTTTGCAATTCAGCTGTATTGTCTCTGCAAAGCTAACAGGAGTAAAAAGCAATAAAAACTGTTTTGACACTGTTAGCAGATGTGACTGACTACACACTGTTCTGTTGAGTAAGTAGGAGTTGCATGTGTTACAGCCTAAAGCTGAACCATCCACAGTTTGAAACAGAAGAAGCAGGGACAGAATTATGGACAAATCACATACAGCAGCAGCTGCTGAAGTCCCCTGTGAGCCCTGTGTACATGGAAAGCATCTAGGATTGATTTCTGAGCCCTGTAAATCAGTACCAGTGGTGTACTAGTGCCTCTACAAACTACCAAGACACTTGTGAAGAGTCACATTAAAGTAGTAGCCTTTGATGCTGTGCAGTTGTGAAGAGTCTGTTCCCAGGTTCTCCTGTCCCTGGATTTCCTCTTCCTTTTGTTGCATAAAGGAAAGGAATGGTCTATACTGCAGTCCCCTTTCCCCCGCCGCAGTGCACTGTTGTGCAAGTGAGAAGGAAATTGCATTGCAGTGATTCTTTCCGTAAGACTAATGATAAAGAGTTCTTGCATTTTCCTGCCAACATGAGGGTTTTTACAGAAGGGACAAGAGTAAGTGCCAGGAGCAGGATCTCAATCCAAGGTAAAAGGGGCAGGTGGTGGGAAAAGGAGACTTGATCCAGAAGCGATATTAGGTGACAATTGACACATGAGTAGGAAGAATATTCTAAAAGGCACTGGACATCCAGAGCTTAAGTGCATTCATTAAAGTGTTCTGCCTTTAATATCTTCCAGTCTTTAAAGCATTTTAACCTGCAGATGAAATAAGCATTAACCCTGTAGGGCCAAATTCAGATATATCATACTGCTTTATATCCAGAATAATTCATTACTGAGACCAAAATCTGTCCCTAATTATGGAAAAGTATCAGTATCAAACTTCAGCGTTACCTTGTTTGAGATTTACACAGAGGAAAAGGTTTTAATTCCTACATAAGCACCCATTCTAATTTTCTTGCACTTCCCAGACAAGTAGCAAACTGTTGCTGTTTTCAGTTTTAGTATTTGAGATAGCCTATAACGTAACTGTAAAATTTAAGAAATATTTTTCAATGCTTTTTAAAAAGTCTAAAAAAATTTCCTCGTGATTAATAGCTCCCAGGCTTCATACTTCAGAGCAGGGATAAGGAAATAGCTGAAAGGAAGATGTCTGGCTCTGCTATAATCCAATGATTTTCAACATTGCTTGTATGCATCTGTCCGTACCTGGATTAACGTTGTGTATATAATCAGAGTGCTAAAAGAAAAGAGAGCAAATATAGTTTCCGCCACAGTTAGCCAGAGCTGTCTGGGCAGCATCTATGTAGACCACAGTTCCTTGGGGACTTCAAGACTCACTCACCTGTGGCCCATTATCAAAACTCTCCAGGTGTAGAGTGGCACACATGTTCTCAGCTGTGGTTTATTGTGGCAAGAATTTATCCGACAACAATTTTTCAACTGCAATCCATTGGCCTAGAGCACTAGTCTTCCACACAAATTTTCCTCAGTTGACAAACTCTCACATTCCTTGCTGCCAGTGCAAGTTGCCACCACCAGGAAGCCTGGAGCAGCTAATAGGAACACAACTTCTCCTGGTAAATTGTATCGCACTAGCAGGGGGTTTTTTTGTTTTGTTTTTTATCCAAGCTAATCAAATCCTAAGTCTGACTGACCTACAGAAAGCCGAAACATTTCTCTTGGAAAATGACTCCTACCAAAAATAACACACTGCCAAAAATAAAATTCGTAATGCAACATCCTTTTTACTCCTAAAGCGAGCTGAGACAACCTGCCTGGTGTTCAGGCACTTCTGGGTAATAGTGCAAGAGCCTTAGGACAGGAGTTACTTTTTTCATATAGCTGCTTTAAATAGTACGGTGATATTTTTAGTTTTACTGTACTCTTATACTGTTTAAAATTGTATTCTTTTACAATAGCCTCTGAAGTACCAGGTTCCATGCTGTGGAAGGAAAATTGAGTTAAACTTCACACTCGATATTTGCATAAATCTGACATTTTATACAAGTTGTACTGTGTATTCAATTATTCTTACCAAATTTCTCATTTGATCAAAGTGTTTCTGATAATTTTCAGCTTTTACCCAAAATAGTGACTTATGACACCTAATATAGGTCAAAGCAAACAAACTAAATACAAATCAGGAATACATAAAGGGAAAGGATTCTTGCAAAAAAAAAATCCCATACTGATTTTGGCCAGTACCCAGCATAAGTAATAGAATTATTCTATTTCTACAGCACTGTATTTTTGTCCCGTAAGAAAAGCGATCATTCCACCTGTTGTTGGAATACACTAGGAGATATTGCAAGAAGATGATGATGGATGTCTAGTGGCCATGCTGCAAATCCAGATACCAGGAGTCAGGTCCTGGCTCTGTCAAGACTTCCCATATAGCCTTGGGTAAATACTTCAGTCTACCTGCTGTGTTTGTTCCTTATGTGTAAAAATGAAAATATTGCTTTACCCAGGGAAATGTCACTAAGCAATAAAACAGAAAAGACTGTGAGAATGTCAGGTTGGATGCATGTTATGAACAGTGAGGATCAGGGAAGCGTTTGGACAGACAGGACAGGTCACAGACTGAAGTGCACAACAGTACAGGAAATTAACATTTTTTTCAAGGGTATTAAGGTAAAGAGTGTAATTAGTTTTGTGGGGCAGACCTTGCTTTTCAAGGTCCGAAAATGAACAAATTATTGCAAACTTTTGGTCTAATTCTTCACAATTAAATCAGTGTTGACATAATACAGAAACAGATTATTATATACTGAATGTTTTCAGTTTCCAGTATTCTTAAAGTAAAAGTTTATGAAATGCCACAGGAAAGATTGCTTCATGGCTTCTCATAGTATTTCCAAGAAGAAAACAAAAGACAGGCACAAGCTGCAGGATTGCAATCGGAAAGTAAGCATTACTGAATGTCTCAGTTCTCCAGTGGCAGACCCCCTGTCAATTAACCACATAATTCTGATTTCACTAGCTTAAACCCTCTTGATTTATTGGAGTTACCCTAGATATGCCCAGCTGTATTAGAGGACAAGAACAGGGAACACAGAAATTCTTCACAAAGAAGTGAAGGACAGAGGTTTGAGCTACTTAATCCCTTTTTTTTCTTGTAGTATTCGAGCACTTTCAGTTGATAAAGATCTACAAATCTCAAAACACCTCGAACTTGGATACAAGCAGGAAAGTCAGTGATGCAGAGATCTTGATTGTAAAAGTTTCCAGAGTGGTTTTATATTGGACAGAATGGACGACGAGTGCAACCTCACTAAACTAAGCAAGTTAACATTGGAATTTTATTTTCTTCTATTGAATGTGTTATTACCAGATAGGAGTCCTTCAGAGGCACAACCGCTTAAAGCAACATAGAAGTGGCAGAACATTTTGCACTTTGAGGGTTTTGGGGTTTGTTTTTTTTTTTTTTAGTCATGATGTTGATACTTCTGATGCTTCGCTCTCTACAACTACCTGAAAGGAGGTTGTAGTGAGGTGGGGGTCAGTCTCTTCTCTCAAGTAAGAAGCAATAGGACAAGAGGAAACGGCCTCAAGTTACACCAGGGGAGGTTTAGATTGGATATTAGGAAGATTTCTTCACCAAAAGGGTTATCAAACATTGGAACAGGCTGCCCAGAGGAGTGGTGGAATCGCCATCCCTGGAGGTATTTGAAAGACAGGCAGATGTGGTGCTTAGGGACATGGTTTAGTGGTGGTTTTGGCAGTGTTAGGTTGATGGTTGGACTCGGTGATCTTAAAGGTCTCCTCCAACCTAGACTATTCTATGAAACACCACACAGTGCAGGTCATCATACTTCATGATGCAGTGATGCAATTCATAGATCATTTGTTTGTTTAAAAGTGTTGAAGTCTGGACACGGACGTGTTTATTCCCTTTCAATCCAGTCTCTGCAAGTATGTGCATCCCTCCTGTGTGAGCATGGATGTTGCCATATTTCCCATTTTCCTTTAAGCGTTGTCTCAGTGTTTCATCAAGGACATACAAGACACATTCATGGGTTGGTCCTTGGATGCTTTCCTGATATTCCTCTAAAAGACTACAGAAGAAAGTGTTTCTAGAGAGACTAGCTAAACAGTGGATCAATTTCTTGCCTTTCTTTCCGCTGTCAAATTCCCTTCTCCAATACAGGATTCTATAGAATTTCTAACAGAATTTCTTGACAGAATTTCTTTACAGCAAGGATTTAATAGACCCAAACTGCCAGGAATCATTTAAATTTGGGGGATGTCTGGGAAACATCACAAAAGATGAGCAGAACAGGGCACAGGAGCTGAACTTTTTCTAGGAGACAGCAAGGGGTGAGAGGAAGAAAACCCTGTTGGTACAATCCTGCTCAACTTAATGTACCACATTCCCGTGCAGTGACTGGCTTTTCAGCTTGCCTGTGTGTATATACATTAAAATCTTTTCTTAGCTCAGGATACTACAGAATACATATACAGATATCCAAAATACTTGGAAGTGATGTTTACTGTACAGGAATTATTTTATGCACATGTTCTTCCTAAACAGTCATTCTGTGTAATCCATTGTTGTCATTACTACCCAATCTGCTATGTCTCATAATACTTTCCTAATCAGGAAGCGTCCTATTTTTATGATTAATCCACAGGAGATATTTGGAAGTGTTTTCTCTGAAGTACTTTTTTTAATTCTTCCTTAAAATGCTTTTTTAAGTATATCACAAAATAAAGATATGGAAGCGAACAAACTTCATATTCAAGAGTAGGTTTTACACAGCTAACTTTTTCATGGCTTTACAATAGTCTTATTCTGGGTTATGGCATACATTTTGGATTATGCCATCCAGTTACTTCAACACTTGTTTCACAACTCAATCCATTAAGAAAAGATGTGTTAATAAAGTAAGCAAGTTGGAAGTATTTCTTTCTATTTAAAGAATTTGAAAATCCGAAAGTCCTAAAGAAGGTATCTGTGTTTGAGATAAGCTTCTTGTTCAATGGCTTAATTTTTATTTTAGAAAAGCTTTTATGTGTAGGCAAATAGCCAGGCATCTACATCTAAACATATGCTGATAAAGTAAAATGTAAAACACAGACATTTTATTGATTATGGATCTTTTCCTGATTATCGATCCTCTTCTCTTTATATTTTTCATTGATTATCTCACATCATGGATAGAGCTCAAAATTCAGTCTGTTTCAATAGGCTTGAATTCTCTGTCTTGACATTTCATTCACTAACAAATTGCAGATCACAGTAGAGGATGCCACTGCCATTTCCTACTTTCATATACATATAATTCTTGTACTTGAACTATTCTAGAAAACACAAATTGAGCCAATCTAGCAGTTTCTGTCTTTGTAAAAAGAATTGTCCTTGAAATATGGCTATCATGCAAAGTCAGTGACAGTAGGATAGCTGAGGAAATAGAAGATGTGTTATAACAATATGTTATTCTCCAGAGTTCAGAGCAACCCTTTGCCAAGCGAGAACATCATTTGTTAAGCAATCCTTGTTATTACTGACTCACTCAAGAACCAATCAATTTATCTCAGCAAGGAAAGGTTATTTAGAAAGGAATACAGTGTTCAGAGTCTTGGGAAAAGACTTTGAAAGTCATTGCTACAGAGCAGAAACAGCCACTGCTCAGGCTGCATGAGAAAGCATTCGAGTGACCCTACTCACTGCCTGGAAAGCCAGCATACTTTTATAGCAACCTTATGCAGGGTCAAGAAGCAATCTGTCAAAAGATAAGAGTACACTGTGAAATACCTAGTGGATGTTACTGTCACTGAGCCTTCTGACTCAGCAGCGATACACACTGCTGTGTGCACTACAGAATTTCCTCTAGTATCCTAGTGTTTTAAATGAGTTCGTTGTGAAATACTGAACGGTTGTCACTGACACTCAATTTGAGCAAAATAAGAGCTGTGAAGTTGTCCTGTATCTACTCTGTTTCCCTCCTGAGCATTCCCTCTGCAGATCCATTCCCTGTAAACGGCATACACATTGATTGTCCCAAGCAGACATTTCATAGTTACAGTGTAGAAAAAAAGATACACACGAAAGTGAGATATTAGAAGAGTTCTGGAATGCCAGAAGAGTTTGGAAACTCAGGTAGAAAACGGGGATGGTCTATTGCACTGAAAGGCATCATCCTTTCAAATACTGCAGACAAGTGAAATGGAGAGATGAAGAGCCAAAAGTGGAAGCTAAGATCTTGGTCAAAACGAGTCCAGGAACACAATACATATAATGCATGTTCGTCCATACCTGGATGTAAGCACATTCTAAATTGCCTTGAGTTCTGTAAGGAGCAACTTTCAAACAGTTTGTACTCAGCTGCACATACGCAATAGAAAGCAGAGCCCATATAACTACAGGTCACAGTGAGTCCCAGGTGCAGTGCATTGTTTTCTGACCCTGTAGTACTTAAAGGCATGACCTGATACACAACAGCCAGCTATATGGTCAATCTGACATCTCATGGGACAGGAACAGTATACCCTACAAATAGCTAGTTATGCTTTAAAAATCCATTAGAGTGTTTCAGGAGCACAGGTAAGAGGAAAGTATATGGCAGAACAGTAGATCTGTGAGTGTCACCATTAACAACATGCTCCCTGTTAAGGCAGCTGAAATTATGTACCCATCCCAATTTCCTTTATATTTACATTTGTGTCACAGAGTATAAATATACCAGAAGTAAAACCCCCAATCTAAGAACTTCCAAAGTGTAAAGATTTCTACAAGCAACCAACAATTCAGTGGGCTTGCCTGAATATACTTAAAATTACTCTCTAAAAGTTGCAAACTTATTAAGAATCCTCTCTCTTTACAATGTCCCAAGGTAAACACCCTCACTAGAAAGCCCTGCAATCTCTTTCCCATTAGCTTTGCATTTGCACCATCTCAGTCCACTTCTGCAACAGCATTTTCTTTCCTTCGCCACTTCAAAACATCTTCTCTACAGATGTCTGTTCTAACAATTCCATCTTTATGAAGAAGGAATAATGAAAGAGTTTCAAGCTTCCCCTCCGCAAGCTGTTAGATCCCTTGGGGTATGTTATCTCCACAGGTGTCCCAGATTCAGGAGGAAGAAAAAGAAAAGTAAGGGGAGTATCACAAGGAAAAACAGAGGGGAAAAAAATCATGTCCTTACACAGTTTTCTTGAATCTATCCATTAATCTGAGATACCCCTCTTAGAGAGATTCAAGCAAAAATGTGTCAAAATTTGTCAGTTTCCAATGAATATGGATAAGTAGGTCTAAATAGGAATGAACGAATGGGGAAATGAATTCTACAGTTGTGTTAGGAGGTGAATAGTCCTGTCTCTCGGTCATTAGACTGACATTTCAGGATGAGTGTTGGGAGTTAGGAAGGATAAAGATGCATCGGAACACCTGCTATTATCATCCTATCAGCTAATCAACTAGGGGTTAGGTTGGGCTTTAAGACAACAGTCAATCACACCAGGCACCTGTGTCTTCCTGCCAGAATGGCATTAGAATAATATGTAGGCAGGTGACTTGAGCTCAGCATACCACAGAAGTCTGACTCCAGGAAACAATCTCTCCCCAGCACCATGTTCTGCCATCCTTCAAACCAAGTAAGGCTTTGTCACAATGCTGCCTGCCCTGTGCTGATGCAGAAGTAGGATTTTTTTCTAACCACTTAGACCTTCCTGACACTCTCCTCCTAAGCCTTTAGCCCTTTTCCTTTCAGAAAATTCATGGCCCAGGTATCCTCTAGGTCCAACACTGTCCTGTTGTTGCTTTGATACACATTATCCTAAACTAAATGCCCCAAAAACGTAATGTTAGGATTTTAATATTTCAGTAGCTATTTAGGACAGACAAAAGAGTATTTTATACAAAGATACCAGTCTGTACAAGTTCCTTCCAGCAGGACAAGTTGGAATAGAAATTGAGAATAGTGCGCTAGCCAGCCCGCAGCGCCTTAAGATAATGGATAGCTTTGAAGTGAGGGCAAACAATGGTAATGTGAAGTTTGGTTAGCATCTCAGACAGTTTAAGTATCCTTCCTGTAAGTGACTGTGCTGAGGCACATACTGTAGCCAAGGTCATGCAGAAAGTTGGCAGAGAAGTTGGAACAAGAGCCCAGAAGTTCTAATTCTCTAATTCCCCTGAGAAAGATTTCTTTTTCCTCAGACAGCATTTTAAGTCAGACAGCTGAAAAGTTTTGAAGATATTCCCTATTATTTTCAAGGCACACAAAAGCCAGACGTATGTTTCTTCCTTTCTTCTCTTCCTTCAGCATGTTCTTTGTGTCTCAAAATTTGAAGATTTGTTGTTTAATCCTAGCTTGCAATGTAGTATTGCAAGAGGTCATAGAATTGTTGAAATCAGAACAAATCCTATACCAGTTTAGTGGGGCAAAACCTTCATGGACATCAGTGGTGCTGCTGATGTGATTAACATGAGTGGTATTTAGCAGCTGGGACTTGAAAATACCATAGGAACAAACAACATATTAGGAAAAAACTATTTTAGGTTCACATGTGTATTTTAGGTTTTAATTAATAGGGAAGCCTCTTTAGGAATTTTTTTAAGGTGTCATAACTGCTGTTCATGGGAATCAATTTATAATTACAATTCTAACTCTGCTAGTGAAGGATGTGTATCACAGACTGCCATCAATATTTGTTAGTTTGCTATCTTACTAGATTATCCAAGGCATAACAAGATATTTTTGTCCCTTCTATTGCTTCATTTGATGGAAATGCAATTTCCTTCCACCAGTCATAGTACTGACATGTAACAATAATGGCTCATAAGATTACTCTAATACATTTGTCATAACCTATACTATAACCACTCAGCTCATTTGTCAGAAAATTATATAGACAGCCAATTTTAAAACCTCCAGTAGCTTCTGTGATTATCAGCTAGAAAAAATCCCAAGCTGTATTTTAAAGCTATTTTCCAGTCTCCCTCCCTGTCATCCCCAAAGACTTAGTCTCAGCTTCTTCAGCCTTTATCTTAACTCTTTAGGAAACAAACCCAGAATTTGCTTTTCTTTTGTCCTTTCCCCTTTAAAGGCAGACTAGCATACTTGAAAGTACAGTCCATCATGTTTAGCTTTATCATTTTCCCCCCAAACTCTCTAGAGAGAGCCTCCCACATCCAGCACTTCATATGCAAGCTAAACAACTGAGGATGTCAGCAGCAGCTTTGAAAATCCACAGCATGTGGAGTATTTGTGTGGAAAAGGGAGCAAAGACTGGGATTCTTCCACTCAGATTTGCCCTTCCTCAAGTCTGGCAAGGTGCGGAGCGGAGGAGCAGGGCTGCCCAGGCCTGTCCTTGCTCCATCCCAGTTCCAAGCCAGAGCAAGACAAGCTCTGCCAAGGCACTGCAAAGAGCCTTTGGGAACACAGAGAGAGCCTCTGCATCAGTTTGGTATGTCCTGGTGGTTCAGAGCACAGGTAGAGCAGATCCCAGTCTATCTGCAGAGGGCTAAGCAGGTGGATTGTCCTATAGTGTAACCTGGTTTAAGCATAGTGTTCATTCAGATGTAAGAGTCCAATATTCGGGGCACACGGTTGTTAAGGATATTCAGTCACAGCACTGGCTGATATAAACACAGCAGTTAAGTTTTGCCTATACCTCAAGCTGAGTGCATTCCAGATTTGGGCAATAGTGCCAAGTATGCTTATGTTACTTTCTTCAAACCCTCTTTCACAGTCCAGAAAAGCCACCCACATCAGGATGCAGCAAAAATATTTTAACAGTGCTACTTGAGTCTCTCCCCATCCGTCTGGAAATCCTGAATTGTTTCAAAATGCTAAAAACATTTTTAATTAAAATTAATTTGTGTCAGCATAACCCACAGGATGTATGAGAAGGTAAAGCACAATTCCAGGATACTGCACAAGCATAGACACAAGGTAGCTATGTTCTATGTAGCAGCTACTATAGGTACAGGGTTGAAAGAAAAATACTATTTGAGAGCCAGACGCTCTCTTCTCAAAATCATGCAAGGGGAAGATTCCTGAGAAGCTGTATATTTCTACAGTCCTAGCATTTCATTTCTGATCTATTTATTCCATCATCAGAAGTATCTTGAGAATGTGACAGTCTTAAGTCCATTTTCCCCTACTATCTCAAAATGAACCAGTACAAACAAAAGCCTGGGGTGTAGAGGGACATAGGTTACTTCAGTATGTAGAAGCATAGAGAGCTTCTACCACCACATTCTGAGTGCAGAAAGCCTGAAAGCCTCAGGTCTTTGACAGTCTCAGAACCTGTTCATGAAATGCCACAGCTCATCCCCAGCAGAGACATCAGACACCAGGCCTCCTCCGGACTGAGGGAACCAAACTATCCTTTCCACTTTGGAAAGGATCCCTCTAGATCATGATAAAAAAACCAAAAAATATGCAGCCTTCTTGGAAATGGGGATGGGATTAGGGGCTCCATACTACTGCATTATGTGAATAATTGATAGATATATGAATGGGTAACAGCTTTCAAAGCTCTGGAGGTGGAGCTCTGCTCTAGTTTATGCCCGAATAAATCTGGATACAGCCTTAACACTAAAAGGTCTGTTGTTCCCTACAGCAGTTCAAGTGAGTTTTGCCCATTCACTGCCTACAGAAGGGTGTACCAACATGAGACACAAGCAATCTATTTTGACAGGAGCTGCTGTAACAAGTCACAAGTTCTTATCACACCTTTGAGCCACACCATTAACTCCAAGATACCCTGTTTTCAGAGCAGTAAGATGCAGCCTGCACCTCTGCAGTCCTTGCTATCTTTCAGAAATAAAGGATATTTCCTGTCCCTCTTTGGAAAAATTATTATTTTAAAACCTGTCTGAAGACCTTCTCATGGTCAACCACATGAGTAGGATGTGCAGTCACTAAAATAGATGCTGTCCCTCCCTTGGATAAGTCTATACTTACACACTGGGCAGGTATTCTTTTCCTGTAGAAACCCTGCTCCAGTTTCTTGATGGATACAGCATCACATTTTGATTATATTAGTGTCATTCAAAAAAAGCTAATTCCATTATCTAGCTGAATAGCAATATCTTGTCATTGTGATATAGTTTACAGAGGTTCGTGGTTTTTTTTTTTTTAATACTCTCAGATTATTGTACATTAAGCCAGGACCCAGCTTTTCAACTATCACATTCAACACTGAATACAAAGTACCAAAGCACTAAAACAGACACTTCTGGAAACAGAAGTCATCTAAAAGAACCACCCACCATCTTAATCACTTGGTGATGATACATCACGTGATCTTCTTTGGACAGCTTTTATTCTTATCATTCAGCTTTACTTCTACATATTACTGATAGCTTTGCAATACTACCTCATTGCCTGTAATAAGTCTTGCAGATGTCCCTGCAAGCATACTTCTGGTAATAAAAGAAATCATTCCGCTTATTTAGCTGCATGGAAAGGTAGGATTAGACAGTTCCTTCCTTGACATCACATACATGCTTGAGTGGAAGAGTGCGGTTTACATAATTAAATTCTCACCTCCATTAGCCTAGCACTATCCTATATTACCTGTGGCAAGTTTGCAGCAGCTAAAGGACCAGCCCAGTGAATTTTAACAAATTATTTAATTAGCCTGGGACAGATCCATACATGTAGATCTCACCACTGATTAAAAGTGTGTAGCAAGCAGCTCTACCATTTGACTACCATTTTGTCACTCATTACTGCAAGCTTGTTTTCTTCTATAACACAACGTTTTGTTTCTCATCATATCTAAAAATATGCAGACCCAAAAGCATTGCTTCCTGGAAGAAAAGTACAGCTATACAAGCCAGGGACCTTTTTGTGGCTTTCACAGCAGTGACAGTAGCTGTGAGCTTCCAAGTGGTTTTTGCCTTTTTTTTTTTTAGCTCAAGAACTCTAATTCAGCTTTTAGGTACAAAAGGTTGATTAATAAAAAGTGAGGGTTTACATGGACACTTACGCAATTGGTTTCTGGAACTGTTATGCCAGAAGTTGTTTCATGTGAAAGACAGATTTAGTCTGACATTCGCTGTCATGAGGGGGAACTACATGAGGGGATAGGCTGGTTCTGAACTCAGTTGTGCAGGAAATCTTTTCCTTTGAGGATATAGTGGGATTTAGTCACCAGGCCAAGCACAATTGCCACTAGAAAGAGAAGTCCTTTTTTGGGTGGGAACAGCTACTTTTTCCACAACATCAGAGTATAATGAGAATTTAAACTGCTCCTTACAAAAAAAATATCATCAGATTTATTTCTCCACCCTCCCAGGTGGATTTTCTGTTCCTAAGAACAACCTCCTTTGTTCTAAACATCAGAAAATATAATGCCAACGTACAGAAGAATTGCTGTTGAGAATAGCAAAGATAGGGAGCGACTAGGCTGACCCAGCCATGTGGGCAAGAGACAGGGAGCTTTCAATACCAACGGAGAAGAAAGCAAAAAAGAAAAAGGCAAAAAAAGCAGGTAAAATTTAGCAGGGCAAGCAATGCAGACAATTCAGTTAGAAAACTGCCATGAAGTTCTGCGCATGTTGGGCAAGGTCTGCAACTGGTTCATTAACGGAATTAAGAATCTCAAGGTAGGTAATTTTGGTTTGCCTGCAGACTGCAGATAAGTGACCTGCATATACAGCATCAAAGAATGCAGATTAAAATCCATTTTCAAGAACAATTAATTACATTTAAAAATTCCCAAATTGAAAAAACAGTTCAGGAAATGTTTTTTATTAGCTGAAGAAATATTTAAACATAAGGGTTTCTGGAGCTTACCCTTTTCCTGAAATAGTTCATACTTCATCTCTAGAAGAGTGGTCCACTGCAGCTTCTTCCACTGGCAGAAGCTGTCCTACCTGACTGACAGCACCCAGTCATGCTGGGAGCACATTTGTGCTGTTAAAATCCTGAAGAAAAAAAAAAAATCACACTGGGTCAAAACAAGATCCACCTGTATCCTGTTTTTCCAGCAGTGGCAGGTGCTCAGGCAGGGCTACAGACACCTCCTGTAGACCTCAAGCAAGGTATTATCTTTCACTACTCCCTCTGGGCCCTGATAGTCACATTACCTCCCTGTCCTCCCAGCTCACTTCCCTTCACTACATTGTGCGACCTTCCCCAACTTTTACTTCTCCAAACAGCAGATTTCTTTTCACTGGGTCTTAGCAAGAGCAGTATACAGAGCTGCTTCTTCCCATCACTTGCCCCTTAAGGCTCTTGCTTAGGGAAAAATTAAAAGCAACATGTCAAATACAGAGTAACCGTTTTTCCAAATGTGCCCCCCCGCCCCGCCAAGGCAGTAAGGGGTCCAAGGACTTCTTGAGCTGAAAAAAAAAATAAAATCTGTGTTGACACCATTATGTTCAACATCTGCAGCTAGTCTTGTTCTCTTAGCACTTTTCCTTAGCCTTTCTGTACTTCTGGCCTCTAAAGCATCCTCTGCCAATGAGTTCTGCCACTTCACTATGCCCTCCCTGGAAAAGTACTTTTCTTTTTCAAAGCCACTCTCCATCAGAACAGCCTGATGAGTAGATACGAGTAGACATTCACTGCTGACTCTTTCCAGTCCATCCATGATTAAGTCTGTACCACATCCTTTCTTTAGCTTGTGAGAGAAAACTGAAGAATCTCAATTTGTACCCCTCTTGAATGGAAACAATTCTGTAGCAATCCTCAAGTGCCTTCCCATACCTTTTCCAATAACTGTCTCCTCAGACGAGAGGAGCGGTGAGATCTGCAGATCTGCACACAGCCTGCAGGCACACCACAGTTTCTCTAATGGCATGGTGATGTTTGCTGGGTTTGCTCACAGCTCCCTTCCTACCAATTCCTAACACATGATTTGGTTTTTAACCACTTCTGACTTCTAGAGGAGTCTCCAGGGTAGTACCAGAGCAGTAGGTACTGGAAGCTTGTTATTCTTGAAATACATACACTATAGGGATTTCTTCCTCCCATCTTACTGTCTTCCCTATCCCAGTAAGTCAAATACTGTCAAGCATAAGTATTTTTATGCCTGACCACAAGCCCCAGCATGTTTATCTTCATCCACTGACTCTACCTTGTTGTCCCTTTAGAGCATAGGAGGAACCCTAAGAGAAAGGGGCTCAGTAGTAGGTCCAGATCCCACTGCACTGAGTTGCTGCCACCGTACAGCATGGATAAGCCAGACAAACACCAGGGAGGCAGGAAAACTAATAGCCTTTTAGACTGCTTTCAGCTGCTCCAAGTAGTACCAATTCCTTGTCCATCTTCCATGAAGTACTGATGAAGAGAGCTTCAAATAATTTAATCTACCTGCCAGTGAAACAGGCGAGGAATATTCACATGCTTAAAGCCCACATGTGCAGGGTTGTGCCTCTACATATATGTAGCATCAGTTTTCATAATTATCTCAACTGATCTCCTGCATAATACAGGCCATGGGACCTCACTGAATTACTTCATGTTCAAATTAGGATTTAATCTTTCAGACAAGCCTTCATTCTTTACTTCAAAATGCCTGGAGAATTCACAACAGGTTGGCATCAGCAGTATTCAGAAGCAAAAGTGATGCAGCTTTTACTGTTGCTGCTGACACTTCCTATAGACTTTTTTGCTAGACTTACAAGTCATCTAATTCTAGTTTTTGTTCCTGTTAACCTTTACTAAACTAAAGGGATTAAGGTCCAGGACTCTCACTATAGATCTTGCTTTCTAGCCCCTTTGTCACTCTCATGGCTCATCTCCTCTCCCAATTTCTCAGCATCTTTTGGAAGTACATCCTATATTTTGACATGCTTGACTGGCAGAACCACTCTTCCCTCCATAACACCTACTCTACCCTCACAGAAAAGTTCTTGCTTTTACACTTTTGAGCAGAGCTGTAGAAGCTCTTGTGATAACAGCAGCTGGAGCTTGCATTCAGCTGATTGAGCTTTCCTCATACCTTGCACACCACCAGCTCTTAAGTCTTCATTATTTCCTTGGCTGCTGCATCAGTTCGTTCAGCCAGGTCCCCTGGTCAGTGCCTGCTCCCCCAGGTTAGATTAGGTTAGATGAACTGATAACTGACCCCGATGACCAATAACCGATTCCTAGCAAGGAGTAAGGGACTCTGGCAGGCACACAGCCACACCTTCCAAGGATACTCTCTTCACTTCCACCAGCTTCGGGACTGCCAAAGCTTGTGCCCACTTCTGCCAGCTTTGCTGAACTACATGGCCAAGAGGCCAAGCTTCACCTTTTTTACTGTACAAAGCAAGAGAAATTAAGACCTTTATTTTCCTCATTTTAAGACTAATTTACACATCTTTTTAAGTGACATTTTAAGCAATAAGTAGAAATTAGTACATATACACTGGAGTGATATAGTGAAAGAACTAAATTGCATTTCAAAGTTCTCTTGAGGACAACTCTGCAGCCTTCAAAAAACAGCTAGATTAATCACAGGAGAACAATCTTCATAAGAGTGCTACTAAATAAAATGATGAAGTTGTCAGTTTGTTTTAATCCAAGTCTTCTAGTTTAGCAAGACTCCTTCAAAACATAACAGAACTTTAACTATATATTCTCCACATTGTACCAGATTCGCTTTGTAAGTTATACTGAAGCACTTGAATAATTTTAGGATGTTTCAGAATGAAGTTCCCTTTAGCCTTGGGCATACGGGAAATCCTAAGGTGGTTCAGTGTTAGGGGAAAAAAAAGTATACCAGCTTATAGTAGCTCTAAGCTTGCTATTTGACCTAAACCTGAAAGTAGGATTATTGTAAGGATTATATTATTGGAAATCAGTACATTTGTCAAATGTTCAAAAACACCATCTGTTTTGAAGAGAATGAATAACTGAAATACATGAAAAGAAAGTGGAGTTCAGTTTACAGTAAACTTATGAGGTCGTCATGAGCACTAGGAGTCCAGCCATGATACACTATCATACAAGTGCTGCTGGTTCTGAGCACCATGAATTTCTCTTGCAGACTGCCTCAGCTATTGCAAGAGCCCTCTATAGAGATTTACCAAGTGTAGCTCTTAAGTGATTTAAAACCTTGTGATTGTCTCCAGTTAAAAAGAACATGCTGGATTTTATTAGAAAGTCTTATCTGCTTTTCTAGCTTTGAATCAGCTATTAGAAAATTAAACCTAAAACAGCAGCTGAAAAGTAAGTAGTGTTGGCCAGTTTTGAGCGAGTTTGACAATAGTACTATAATGTCCTTGAGGACATTGTATTCATCACAGGTTTCATGAGAGCAGGCAGCACTGAGGGAGAAGGGCATGTATTAGTGACCTGCTAAAGCTAAAGGCTGCAGCAAGAGCTCATGCCTGCAAGGCAACAGCAAACCCCAGCAGGGGGAGAAGCTTTGTTTCCGACTCCCAGAGATTTTAATACAGATTTCAGGGTGAGGTTCTTCACTGCTGTTTTTACATGGTTACTCTCCCATTCCCAGCGCCTACATTTCTCACAAGACTCAAGAGTTTCAGCCCTTCCATGAGTTTGTCTGCTGGAGTCATGAAGTAGCAGGAAACAACTTTTTCACATAAAGGGAATGTGAACTCTTGCTATTGGACAGGAAACTATAGCTGAGAAATACTACAGAGCAAGTAAAACCCAGTCGTTCCCTTAAGGTGGGAAATAACTGTGAGGGCATGAGAAACCCACAACGTTCTCTTTCATAAAATATAAAAGACATGCTAAAACATTTTTCTTCTTAAGTGATGAAAATAATGAATATTTGTACATTTAAAGTGGTTTTAGCTTATGAATTGCAGTCCTCATCCCTTTATCCAAATTGGAATAACATAGGAAGTCATCTAACTACTTCCTTATCACAAAATATTTTTATTTAAGAGGACAGATACAACCCAGAAACCCCAGGGATTCATCCTCCAGGAGATGTAAGCCCCCTGCACCACCAGCACTTTTATAACATTTGACTTTCATTTAATCTTACCCAAATAACATGAGATTTTAAACACTCGAATGGGAGCAATTTGTGGCACGCAACCTCTTTATGAACACTGACAAGAAACGTTACTAGTGACCACTCCAGAGAGGACATTACCTAGTATTACCAACCAGTTTGGCAAGTGGTACTAGGTTCTCTATCGGTCTATTACTTGCCAGATGATAGTAGTGCCTTCCCACAAGCACTTCAGTATAGTACATTGCAAGTGTTATTTCTATTCTACCTGTATTTTTTTCTAATTAAATATTTAAATGGTGACAGATTTTTAGATTAGGGTATTTTTTTAGTTCATACATTAATAATTTGAATAATTCAAGTCAGAGTAGCTGGAGCCAACAGGTCAGCAAGACGTCTTGGCAACTCAGGCAAACCATGGGGCTGTAAACCCAAACACAGCTCATCAGGAAGGGGAAAGGATGGCCCAGCACTGCTGCAATTTCTTTCTCTATAAGCAAATTCCTTCTGGTGACTCCTAGGACTACCTCAGACTTGCATCTTCTTTTACTACTGCCTTATTTACATGTTTCAGTTAAATCTGATCACAGAAGTCTAGTGAAAGTCAAAAAAGGATTTTTTTTTTTTAAGTGTACACCCACAAGAGATCTATTTTAAAGCCAGATCTCAGTACAACTTGCTTGGCTATGACTCACATTAGTCACTTCAGTCCAGTTCAGAGTTATATTTATATGCCTTGGCTTTGATGTTGCTTTACTTGCAGTAACAGGAAAGAAGAAAAATTCTACAGTGATAGCATTGGATTTTAGGTAATGTGAACTATGAGGCTTCCTAGCAATAGAAAACATTTAGGACCCGATGCAAAGAAGGCACACTACGAAAGTTTGGTAACCAAACTCAAAAGTGGCCAATCCTGAAAGGTTCACTCCAAAAGCGCCTTACACCCATCAAAAGGAACTGGGACTGCATAAGGAAAGCCTCAGATGCATTTCAACAGCAGGGAGGCTGCTGCCTTTTGTAAAATACCCAGATGACTACAGCATTCACCCTAGAAACAGGAGATCCAGGTCCTTTTGGCTTTTTTTTTTTTGCTGATATCATTTCCAGCCACCTTGCCCCAGGCTTCAGCTTGGTAGTACTGGACAGGGAGATGCTTCCTGCTCCTCCACCTAAGGAAGCTGCATTGCTGTGCAGTGAAGAGTGCAGAATCACTGAGCCAGCAAAGAGAGCCAGCAACAGTACGGTGAGAGCACTGAGCTTGAGGGGAAGACCTGTGTTGTAGCCTCAGCCAAGCTTGTGATTGTGATTAATATTTTAGGACAAAATAAGTAGCTCTGGGAGCAGGGATGGGAACCCAAGCTTCTTGCTTGGTGGGTGTCATATCCAAGAGATGAGTCATGATTTCACATTTGTATTCCCCTCCTACAAGCACCTCTCCCTACCTTTGATGGGGGGTGGGGGGAGCAGCTTGTAGAGAAAGGAGAGTTGTGGCTCTGATTACCCAGGGGATGCCAGCTAATTAGGATGAGAAGTAAAGCACCCAAGCTGCAGGATTCAGAGCTCAGCCCCACACTTAACACTTCCTATTGGGTACCTCCAGACAGGCACATACTGATTTTCAGTAGCTCCCGGCTCACCATGGTGGCAGTCATGAGCTCCTCCTTACAGCACAAACTTCCCTGCGCCAGACACATGCCAGGTCCTATTGCAGGGCTTTAAAATACATGCCAGTATTTTGGTACTCCTACATTGCATGCCACTTGCCCAAGGTGGACAAAAAGAAGACGGCAAGACCCTGTTGGAAGGCCTAGGGAACTGTTCTCCTTACTCCTTCTGCTTGTTATGAAGTCTTCAAGCCCTTCTTCCTCGAGTTTTGTGCATGTACATATGCTGCCAACTTGCCAACAGAATGGCAAAGCTGATAAACTTCAGAAAAATTGCGTCTTGGCCCATATAACCCATGTTCCTTTCCAGCCAGGAGCATTCCTGAGACTAGTCCTTAATCTCCAGCCAGAGGAAGATAATTTTGTGCATAATTATCAAGCTCTAAGTCAAAGATGGACAATCTCCTACTGTTCATCTTTGTGCCCAACATGCAAACAGGAGGTGGCAATCTGGCTGCCTTGCCCAGGCAGTAAGCCTCAGTCTGCCACTTTAACTCACCATCCAGGCTACCAGGCTAGCAAAGGCTTTTGTGTTCAAGAGGAGGAAAGACATTTCTTTTCCCTTTTAAATGGATATGAATTAAAGATCAAGGTTATATCCTCTGGGTTTTATTTCTTCTGTGAAAGACCATATTAGGCTTCAAATAGACTGAAAAAGACCTTATAAAATAATGACCAAAGCCTTCAGTTGTCATAACAGTGGATGCAGAGCAAATGTGCAGACTGCACCCGTATTTACTTAGCAACATGAGGCCAGGTTGACAACAGGAAAAAGTGGGAGAAAGAGGAATACATTTGTGTAGCTTTCTGCATTTTAGAAATTAGAAGTGCACATTTTGATTCAAAAGATGTCCAGAAAGCTTAGGCAGATATCAAAGGGATTGCAGGCAATAAACCCCACTATTTTTCTATTTAAATAAAATAGAAGATCAAAGTATTTCCAAATGAAACATTCACAAATACTGTCAAGATCTGAGAATTATGAATTCAATTCTGAAACTTTAGATAGTTATAAATTATCCATGCACATGAATTTTAAGAGTAGTTCTTAACTGCAAGTATAAGAGACATAAATGACAGCCAGAAGTCTTTAAGAATAAAAGCCAGGCACTTGAAACACAGTATAAGCTTTGGAAGTATCTGAATGAACAACTAAAAGAAATGCAGCAGAGGTATTTAGGTACATGAAGTCCCAGAGGCATTTGAGATCTCTCTTCTTAAAGCTTAACTTTCCATCCAGACAACATAGTGTTTCCCATGGCCCAGAGGTAGATGAGCGGAGAGTGCCAGCAGCCTCAGAAAGCCTCTCCCTGCCCCAGAAGCATATGTGACTAGATGGCAAACAGCTCATAAGATGCTAAGAAAAAAAGCTTGTTTTAAAAATAGCTTCTAAACCTCCTTGCAGCTTGCCTTTAAGTAGATTTAAGATCTATTTAAAAAGCCTACCAAGTGCAACTCCTACATATCACGTATTTCAAAGGTAGCTGAAAAAAATATACTGCCTTCTTTCAGCCCAACGGTTTCTGTGTCAGATCTGAGATTTTTACATTTCTGTGGAATTTCACAGGCATACAAGTCTAGGAAAGACTAGTCCTGCCCTGAGCCATGCAGTCTGCACCCGTGCTGACTCACCTGGACAGCTTTCCCATTCTAAACCTGAAGCAGTAAATACAAACTTAGGTGGAAAGTTGATGTCTGTGTTCCCAGCTCTTACATTTTTCCAAGTCTTTAATATCTGCAATTTTTCTTAAAGCTGCAGCTCTTACTGTGAAAATATCAGCTTTCTGTTTTTATTTAAGGGATTTCTCCTCCCCCCCCCGCATATTTGCAAGAGAAAGGTAGGGCAAGTCAAATGAATGATTTATTGTTTGAAAACCAAAGTCAAACAAAAAAAGGGGGAAGTATGTGTATTTTTAAACTCACTCATGATTTCTGAGGCTGACTCAGTTTTCACAAATGCTTGATTTAGTGCTTTGGTAATCATATTTCAATTTCAGTGCTATCTGAAAGTAAGACAGAAAGACTACTGCTGGTGAGCCTTTCGGTCTTTAATAAGATTTCTTGGAAGTGTTGCCCTTCCCTTCCAGCTCTGGACATTACACTTGTGTTTCATCAGAAAAAAACCCACAGCTTTCCTTCCCCCAAAGATCAGCAAGTTCCTCACAAACACTAGGCTCTTTCCTACCCAGTTGCCATCTCCCTTTCCTGTCTAGCCCCCGGACTATTCCTCGGATTTCCTCATCTCTGCATCCTTGCTGGAAAGAACAGCAAGAGCGTTTTGCAGCCTACTCAAAAAAACTCCGCCCAGTCCACTTCCAGATTCTTCCCTGCAAGCAGCAATTGAGATTTTTCTGCCCTGAATCAGCTCTTATATTGTCCACAGTGGATTTTGAGGGGAACACTGTGGGATCCCCTCTATACCAACACTGGATGCTCTATCCCATCCCCATGCCGTGAGGTGTTGATGCAACAGCTTCACTGGCAGAGTTAGTCCTCACCACAGTGTGGAGGCTGCTCAAGTGAGCAAGGATAACCCACACGAATGAGCTTAGCCTGAAGCAGCTCCACTGAAACCACTCTGCAACACTACTTAATACAACTGAGAAATAGGGCCCCAACTTCAGGTTTTGTACTTGAGTTATCCCAATAAGTTTAGCTGTGATAAATTAGTTACACAAGCTACTGTATGGGATTTAGCACATGTGATCTGAAATGGTACCTCTGGCTACTGAAACAATTGCTTCATTAAGGAAAGCAAATTAAAAATTTAAAAAGACCTACATCTGAAATAAGATAGAGGAATCTGAGTCAGAGCTGGTTTTTACTATTGAACTCTGCTTGGGCAGAGACTCTCTCCTTTTATTTGTGCAAGTATTTAGAGGGAAAAAAATAATGTAGTGTTATAGTATCTGCATGCCTCTCACCTTTTCTTATGTAGGTATCTATGCAATTCACTTCCTGGGGAGCAGTATTTTCTTCTTCCAAGTAGATTAACTTTTTAAAACAGAAACCTGAGAATTATTTCAAACCAAGATAACCCAATTGCTTTCACAGGAATTACCAGACTACTATAATACACAGGTATGCCACTATCAGGCTTTTTTTGAGGATCCTGCAATAAGCTGCCAAAACAGAAGAGAAAGAATCCAACAAGACTCAGTGATGTCCATGAAGGAGTGACCTCTTCAAGTGATCCTTTGGGGTCACAGGGTCCCTACCAGCACTTCATTCATTACATTCAAATTACATATCAAGTTACATTGCATCCATGAGCATCTGCACATTCTTAATCACACCACTCAAGAGGGAAGTCTTTTCCCTTCCCGAAGCTTAAAGCACATTAGATTATTCTTTGAAATCTTTATTTATTCATTTTGAAGTCCCTCTTCCACAAACATACTTCTGCCAATTTTCTTTCATCTCAGCCAAGTACATCTTAACTGATAAGTAGAGCAGAAGACCAAATCTGATGCTTCAGAATACTCAGTTATTAGAAACGAAGAAAGCCAGACCTATGTGGGGTGACAGCCAAGAGCAAGGAGGTTTTTCTCACTAAGTCAAAACAGAAATTGCTACAAGTTACAGGACAGTTTTATGTTTCCCAAAAAGAGTGTATTTAGCCTTTATCCACCCAATTCAAGTACTGAATGATGCTAAGAATCTCCCCCACCCCATTTTTTTTATCCTGCTGTGCCTGTTTTCCTAATGTCCTCTTTGATTCGATTTTTAAACTGTTGCTATTTTCAGCTCTCCTGGGTATAAAGCTAACCATGTTCATATGCCTCTGAAGCTGGCATCTTAGCAATCACAGGAATTGTGGCAAAGTGTGGATTTTGAAACATGCACATTTTTTTAAATAATCAAGTTCTCTTCTCCCTGCCCTTGTTCACCATTGCTTTCCTAGATTTCACAATAAGGTAGAGGTAGACTGCTTAGTGTTATTATGTTAAAGGCAGGAAATCATGCAATCCCCTCAACTATATTCTAAACGCATCTTAAGAGCCAACAAGTTGTGATCTAAATTACAATATCATTTCCCAATTGTACTATCACTCTGAAATTACAGTTTGTGGCCAAAACATCTCTAACTTCAAATAAAATGCATCTGTTCTCTGCCTTGCAGGTAGAAGTGCGACACTCCTTTTTAAGAGACAACTCAAATTAACATTGCTTGAGAGTTACAAGTTCAGGGAGAACCTGAGTCAGGCTCTCTCCCCTCCCCTGCTGCATAGTACATACGTGTTGATTAATGCTCTTGACTAGAAGACATCTCCTATGCTAGCACTCTGATGCATCAGTTCCTCCCTTGGTCCTTCTAACTTTGAAGACTAAGTTTTATTAGCTACCAGTACCATGCAGGAGTTTTATGCCGGAAAACTTTCACTTAGCTGCCAGAGTGCTTACATAGGTTTGCCAAGTGGTATTTGACCCAAGACCTAGCCTCAGCCTACCCTTATCAGAAATCAAGCCCGAGCTGAGTACAGCAGCAGCAGCTTGTCCCCATGGTCCTCTCCTAGATCCCACTTTAACACAAAATCTTCCCTCCTGCTTAACCTTCCAGGGCTTCCTATGATTCATTTAGATGATACTTTTAATGCTTGTGTGAGAGTGTTGACTTAAAGATTAAAAAAAGACATCCATCGGGATATGTATCATCTGGCCAGACAGAAAACAAACCAGTTATTGAAGGTGAATGAAACACCTAGTTTGATACTTGCCTGTAAAAAAAAAGCCATAGAAAGTTATACTGCAGCTCCACAGACTAGTGGGAGTACAAAACTTTGATTGGAATGTCAGTTTTAATATGATTCAGAAAGTAATAATCTGCTTTTGTTCTGGTAAGACTTAAAGCCTTTTTTAAGACGGAGAACTAACATCATAGCAGTCACAACAGTTCAGGGATGAAAACATGCCTTATGTGAGCATCCTTTAAACATGGGCTGCAGGACACTGGCTTTAAGTACACAATATACTTCTGTTTTTCACTTCCCACATAACCTGAATCAGGTATTGCTTATATGGAATGTTGAGAAATGCTTCATTGTGATGCATTTAGAGGATTCATTGTCTCCTTGTCAATAAGATTTGGTGTTATTACAATACTTGGGCTTACAGCCATTCATGTTGGCTAGTTATAAGTCAGGAAAAAACAGAACAGTACTCCATCTCATATACAAATCTCTAGAACAGCTATTTTTTTTAAACAAGCATTGTTTTATTAGACATCCAAGTAGCTTCTTTGTTTCCTTAATTAACACCACTAACGAGGTTAATTCCATGACAGAAGCCCCCCACCTCCTGCCACTGCCAACAAGGTCCCCCCACCTTTTGATGAAGCCCCAAACTCCCAACAATGAAGCCCACTCCCCACAGCTGTAAGTTATCATCATAAAGTCCACATAAGTTTTACAAGGCTCTTTTAGAAAGGATATGCCTAGAACTTGTTTGACCTGATTGAAACTAGAGGGGGAGAAGCATGTCTTGTACCAAAAAAAACAGCCAATGGCATATCAACTGCCTAGTTACTAGCAGCATCTGTGCCTTGTCTAGTTCAAGAGGAGCACAGTTCCAGAAGTTGGAGGCCCATCTTGTGAAGGCCTCTGCACAGCAGTAGCCACACCAGACTCCCTGGAGCTCTTTACCACTTGACAGAACAAGACCCTGCTGAAGAAAAGCAGGAACCACTTCACTGAGACAGGTAGAGCAGTGAGGATACTAAAAGCTGCACAGAGATCTAGGGAAGTCCTGCAGCAGTATCCTCAGCTGCCCCACCATGGTCCCGACACCAGCAAATACAAAATTCTGACCTCAATTCCTACGCCAGGGGTAGATGCTTTTTATGATGATCTGCACTGTATGATCGCACCCCTTCTATATAAGAGTCAGTTATTTGTCCAAGTCATCCCTGCCGTGTAGCCTAGATGTCACCATCTCTTGCGTTCAGATCCAGAGTGTCCCTGGCATGCTAACAGAGGAGCAAAGCCTACATTTACAGTCACAATTTCAGACTAATCACTTAGAGAAGTCAGGCAAATACAAGCCTCTCTGCTTATAGACAGAGCAGTTAAGTGATTTGATTGTGGCCTGCTCATGTCAGCAAGCATTTGCAGGATTAGACCACAAATGTTATGTTACAGAGAAGAAAAAATAAAATGCAACCCCACAATCCACTTTTACTACCATTAGAACAAAAGGAAAATAGGGGCAGGGAAAAACACCTGAACTTGCTCTTGTTCCTCAGTGATAGAAGTATCCCATTTCTTGTTTCCATGGAGAAAGAAGCAGCTATTCATTTTAGGACAGAAGACTGAGATCTGAACTCTGTTCATGGCCATCAGGCTTTCTGTATGACCTCAGGCAACTCACTTATGTCCTCCCATGCCTGAGTGTGCTCAAGAATAAAATAGGATTCTATTTGAAATCCATGCTATTCCCTTTCTAACAACGATAGGAACATACACCCATATAAAGTACTGAGCAACAGTTAACAGTTCTGGACAAAATCTGGGACATTCCTATTTAAACTCAATGAGCAGAGCCTGCTCTCAGAGTATTTCAAGTTAATAAGCATCTTTTGCTGCACTTTTCATATATCTTACATTTGAGATTTCAGGAATACTTGTAAATCCTGGACAAAGTTCAACTTTTACAAGACACTCATGAACCAGTAGTTCAATTTTCTCCTTTCAAGAAAGGGACAGATGTTAAATCACTTGCAGAAGATTACAAAATAAGGCTATGTAAGACAGGAAAACACTCCTTGTAGGCCAGTCCTGCCTGTAGTGAGGTATTTAGCAGAGTTTCCACGTCTCAGGGGCATCAGACCAGATTCTTCAAAGCTTTCAGGTTCCATTTCAGTATTCAGCAAACTATGGCACTTACTACAGCCTGACTGGTGCTTGATCTTTGAGAAAACATGATCTACAGACACTGAGTGGTTTGTATTCTCTTCCGAAACAGACATCAATACAGGAGGCACTGTTGCCTGCTTCTGACATAGAAAGTGGAAGCTGTTTTGAAATGGTAAAGTGATTTCTTGAAAGTACTCAAGCATGATTCTTTTAGATTCATTTAATTTTTATTTAAATCTCCTTTCACTGTATCACCATGTTGAAAAAATCTTGCACTAAATTATCTTTTACAATAGTCATTACCCAAGTTTGTTCTTAAAGATGACAGATTTCCAACTGAACTCTAAGGAAAGCAGGCTGGCCCTATGTCCCAATTTAATTGTAGTTCTTTTAAATTAGCACTTGTAGCAGGAGAAGCAGCTATGAAATTAATAAATCCAGAAATTCATGAAATAACTATAGGCTTTCTGAAAAACAGCATGAATGATTCATTGCTTTAGTTAAACTACTTATCATTAGCTCAAGTGGCAAGAAAAATGAAGACAGCAGCTGGTGCTTTAACATCCTAAGAAAAATGCAGAGATAAGGCAGCATTTGGTCTCTTGGGAAAGGAACTTGACTGTAGTGTTCCCTCCCTCAAGGATTCAACTTCTAAAACGCCAAGAACAAGAAAACACACACTCTTCTGGGAATGTCTAACTCTGCATCCTTTTGATAAGGCAAACTTTTTACTTTATTTGGGTTAAATTGGGGAGTTAAAAAACCACACATCACATTTTCACTCTCCTACTCTAAAATGCAGTCTGTAGGTTCAAAGAAGGGAAAGCAATCACTCAAAATCTTCTAAGGCCTTTCAGAATAGAATATATTAGAAAGCTACTAAATAGATGCTCAATATCCAAAGCAGCTTAGAGCACAAAAAATAGAGATTATAAAACCCAACTGAGATGCTTATGTAGATTATCACAGTTCTGAAAGCAAAGCCATTTTTCTTCTAGTGAGCCTGAAGCAAGCTATCATTATCATAGCTGTTCGTCCTACCTGTTGGTACTGGCCAATAGCTTGGGGGATCCAGTCCTCCTAGTATACAACACCCATCCTGGCATACTAACTGTTCACATAATTGGACATTACTTTTCCTTTTCCCAGCCAAGAAAGTTTTTACTTCTTGAGAGATGTTTGACTTCTCAATAAAAAAAAAGGAGCATTTGTACCATTTTGTTACATTGAAAGATAATGCTTAAGTTGATAAACACCTTCCTTCCCCCCCTCTCCTTCCTCAGGGAAGATATATCTATTCCCACAGTAAGTTTCAATTAAAAGGCACAATGACAAAAATTGACTGAGCCATCTAGGAAACACAACAACAAGTTAAAATGCGTAAAACCAATTAGCAGCTATCTACTGCTAGCCAAGTGCTTCACATCAGGCATTAGAGCTTGGTACCTTATTGTTATTAAAGTACTTTCATCTATATTTATTCTTGTATAGTAATAGAAACAACATTTCTATTAACAAGCATCTAAGCAACTCTAGTGAAGTTACATAAACCAGCATTTCCACATGCTTAGAAGCAGACCAAAGAGGGATCAGAAGCCAACAGTTGATTTGTTCAGTTCTACCCTACTTCATACTCATTCAAATCCTATTTCACCTGGCCTGCCACTTGGCTAGGTTTGGTAATTCACGAATAGCTTATAGGAACTTGTCTCTGAAATTGTTACTTGCCTGCTAAGTTTGGCTACATTGGTCAGATGTTTCTTAAATATTAACAGAAGAGCTAAATGGAGAAGAGATGAACACCCTGAAAAACTGTCTGCTTGAAAAACAGACCAAAATCAGAAGTAAGACTTCAAAAGATCTCTTCTCACATAAATAAGGAATAAGTCACATTCTCAAGGAAGCCAATAGAAGCACTACACCAAAACACAGAAATTTAAATGCATCCTATTTATTTCCTTAAATATAGACGAGTTAAAGCTTAGAAAACTCTGAAATGTAAGACAATTAAGCAGTTGCTGAGAAGTCTGCACCAAACACATCTCAGCCAGCATCCCGACTAACAGCACACAGGTGTACACAGCTATAGATGAACCCAAGAACCAGATAAGCATGTGATAACATATCTCTAAACTACTCACACAACTTCCCAGGTACAGCGAGCAGCAAGAACCAACCTGATCTACGGAAAATGAGCTTGGAGCTGAGGAAAACCACAGCAAGCAAGGCCAGGCTGTTGGCAGGGTCCATCAACAAAGACAAGCCAAAATGTTGATCCAGGTCCAGCAAGAAACAGGGCTACCACGTAGGTCCCAAGTCTGCCCAGGATAGACAGGCAAAGGCAAGACAGGAAAGAAGCTACCTACAGCATAGGACCAGAGTCCTTCAAAAACCACCATCCTCAAAGCAGGAACAAACAAAGCCTCACCCCTGGGCTTAAATAGGGCTCCTGGGCCATTGGGTAGAGTGTTTGTGGGAAGCACAGGTGGGCCTGGTCTGAACCATTAACACTAATCAGTGGCTTTAGGGCCTCACCTACAGTCAGTCCTAGTTTGTTTTCTCTGTGTCTCCTTTGCTCTTATTATAGTATAGGTCTTTGTTGTTCCCTCCCACAGCCATGACTTCAAATACCTAAAGACTCCTAATCATTCTTCCTATAGAAATTGTGTGATTATCCTTCTCACTGCTCTCTGAGCCCTCTCCAACTCTAAATCTTCCTGAGGTGGAGAACAGAGGTCAGAACTTGACGTGATATTCTGGGGACAGAGATATTACAAGTCTATTTTGAGGTCCTTCTGCCTGTCTTCCCAGCTAGCCCTCATCTTCAGTACTTTGAGTAAGTGAGGATCTTTGGCAAAACGGTTTTCCTGGCTATCCGCTCCCCTTTTCTGACCATAGCACATATCTGCCTTTCAGACCATTCAGACTGGGAGGAACCTCATGGTAAACATGTTTGGTAGGATGGTTGCACGGAGTCTCTGCCAGCAGCAGACCTGAATCCCAGCCCCGCATTGGGCTCAATGGGGACCCCAGCGTGCTGTGGGCCTGGCAGCAAGGGATGCACTGGGGACAGGAGTGATGTGACACAGAGCAGATACAGACTGGGGTACTCATTAAAGGCAGTAGTATCTTCGCCCCTTGCTGTATTGTCACTGTTTCGGTAGAAACGATGTGTCTGTCTGGCAGGCAGAGGTGTAGAAAGGAGACATTTTTGAGCTCTGCTATATATAGCACAAGTCTGAGGAACTGTTGCTATTAATCTCTATCCCAGCAGCAATTTTCCTGCAGCAGGGGTAGAGGGAAGTTTGGGGGCCATGCTATTCCCAGGTATAATGCATTCACGCATACATCATACCTTCTTACTCGAAAACTTTAATTTTGGCTTTAGGCTTTACCCTGGAGAAAGCTTGCTCCACATCTCTCATACTCACCATCAACCCTTCCCTCCCTTTGCCTATTTCTTTCAATACTTGTTTCCATGGATCAGTCTCTTTGCTGTGTTATCTAACAGGCATTTACAAGTTTTGGGTTGTGTAGGCAGCTCACCCTCTCCTCCAGGTATCAGTGTGAACGCACGAGGCCTCCCCTCCAATCTTTCACATCTCCTCTTCCCACTGAGGATTAATCCACGGATAGTCCCCTTCAACAGCAATGAAACACCTACAGCCCCAGCTCCCCGCCGTTTCTGTTGTCCCTGCAGCGCTGCAGGCTTCTTCAGTGCTATTTTAGGAGTGATTATCGTCCCCCTTTGGGTTTCCCATGTCTTTGAAGGTAGGCACAAGAAAAAAAACAAATCCTTCCATTCCCCCACAGCTCTCATTTGCTCTTGGGCTTCTTGGAATTTTCATCCTTTTGCCTGGGTCAGCCCATTTTCCTCCTCAGTCCCACCCAACAGTCTGCTGAATACTTCCTTTTCACCACAGGTTGCAAAATGCCTGCCCTGTTGAGGACACATAGTCTCCAAGCAGACTGCAGACTACAGACCAAACCCTGTAATTTACAATTTGCGGTCAAACACACCACCAAGCGACAGACAAAATATCATGTTACCCCTCGTGCCCCTAAACGCTCACCCTTGTGGGGAAGGAAATACTCCATCCTTACAAGAAGTCCCACCCAAGCTTCTGACTTTGTTGGCTCTCCTGCTCACTGGGCTCTTCTCTGGGAAAGCCACTACCTAAAATTATTAATAACACTGCAGAAATACACACGTTGGTGTGAATATCAGCAGCTAAGCCAAGGTACACAAAGACCTGCTAGGTATCTGGGGTATTTCTTTTACTCATGTCTAGTGCATTCGAAGTTTAAAGGCAAAAAAAATTGCTACTTTTGCATCTGTCCAGAACAGCCGAGCAAAAAATGCCGGAAGCAGATCTTACACATGGAGAGCAGAATGTTTTGCAACGTTGCCCATAATCATGCTTCTCAGCTGATCCTACCCAAGCACTGGAAATTGATGTTCATAACATGAAGAGATATAGAATGAAAACAGTCAAGAAGTGATAGGCTGAAAAAAGAGAAAGTTAATGTGCTCCTGCTCTGCTATCTCTCAGGCAGCGTACTCCTGCCATGAAGATGATCTGACACTTCATTTCCTTAACAAATAATCATAGAAATCTCTCTTTACTGGTCATCTCTTTCCCAATCCTGGCAATGCTGATTTTTTTTCCTTAGTGCGTATGCTCAGACACCAGGGTTTCTTTACTGTCTTTCAAAAGTTACTTCAGGAATAAGAAATCTTACAGAATCTCAATTTCCATTATCTTTTATTAATTTATTTTCATTTTAACAATTTCTACATCATGTACCAATTAAATAGAGTATCTCCCACCTAAACTGATACAATCTCCACATTGCGTCTTTACCTCTCCTGTCAGAGCACGATGCTATACATATTGGATACTTCCGATAGGAAAGATTTTAAATGAATTTATTCTCAAAAATGTCTTAGGTATTTAAAATTATGTTTGTCTCTCATAAACTGCCTGAAGTTTAGGCAACATTTCCCAGTTGAAAAAAGTAGCTACTATTCCTGCTTACAGGTTTGGTTTCGCTTTGCTATTCAGAAACTGCAGTACTAGAAGGAGTGAGAACAGAACTCAAGCGTGACATCCACTGTTATCCTTACATCTGTTAACAGGAACAATATCTTTGATGAATTAAATAAATCTTTTCTTTTAAACACAAAACCACACAAAACTATCATCCATGTACTTGAGAGATTGCACTGCAATTTTATTCTCTGAGATGGCAGCTTTTGGTCAGGCATTGTAACTTTTATTTTTGCTGTCCCATAAGTAGCGTTACTCTTTGCTGACAGCATTCCTGAATAGCTAAGAAATGGCTTTACGCGCATCTTGTAGGCAGCCAACACTAGCAGGAGCCACTACAAGAATGGAGAGGGCAATGTTCAAAGACCTGATTGTACACAGGGCTTATGAACACCATTTCTATCGATACATCACCGTGTTTATGACAAAGGCTTAAGAAGACACGAAAAAGACACATCTTTCCTTCCATAAGCAAAAAGTTATGTATCACATAAAGCTAATTCAGCTGGACTGTGAAATAGTTCCTGGGACTGAAAAAAAAAATATCCTGCAAAGGAACACTCTCCAGACCTCCACTTTGTTCTCTGCTCTTTTCTGCAGCCACGTTCCCTTCTGAGAAAGCTGAGTTGCGGGACAGGTGCAGAGGAGAAGAGAATTAGAAGTACAGGAGCATCCTCCTTATTTACTACAAAGCAGTAAGGTGGTACCTTCCCTGTGGATCTTAATGTTCTTCATGATACATGCCCAGTCAGTAGACATTAACTCTCAACACATTACCTCTGAACAAATAACCAGGTGGTTATTTCACTGACAGCTTATGTTCATCTGTTGTTCATTTGCGGAGTAAGCTATCAGAAATACAACCCTCTGATGCTGTGAGCCATGCCAAGCCAAAACCAGCTTCTGCTCTAATACGAAAGGAGGAGGAAGTGTTTTCTTGGTCTTCTCTTTTTTGACAACTACTTTTATTTCATTGATAGTTCATAAAAATTAGTGATATGCAGGCAAATTCATGTGCTTACAACCTAAACAGCTGCAGGACCCATCAAATCACATGCTAAGTTCAGGCTATAATCAGTTGGAAAAAGCTGTTTAGTAGTTACAGAGGTAGAGATAGGGGTGGTTCTGTGGCCAGTATCAAGAGAGAAAACTAACGGAGCAGAGACTGTACAAGCTGCTGAGACACTTTACTGCTTCTTTAAAACAAGGCTGCTGTTTGTTTATTATGAAGGCCATCCTGCAAGGCAAAAAGTACCTTCCAAAATACATTGAGCACATTCATTATCACTGCTGCCCTATCTGAACTTCTCCCAGGTAGGTGTTTTGGGAATGAAGGAGATGCCACCTCAGGAAATTAGAAAAGGGCAAAGTTTATCCCTGTGGGATGGAAAATGTGATGAAAACTGTCCATCAGGGGTGTTAGGATAAAGTTGTGGAGAACCTTGGATCCAAACCAAAGTCTTATACCTCATAGCAAAATAAAATAAAAGTAGTATTTTCAATGCTTTAAAATTAAACATGACTAGATCTAGAGCTGGAATTCAGTGCAGAAATCCCAAAATACCTTGCATAAGATTGTCCTAAAAGTACCTAACTTCTCAAGCTGGCTAAGGATATCTGATGACCAGTAAATATCTGCCTAATGCTTAAAAAATTTCATGTAATTCCTTTGAACTTTCCAAGGCTGTACTGACACTGCCCCTGTAAGTGTTAAAACATAAACAAGCCTCGGGATTTAAACATCAAATATACCGATAAGATATTTCTGGATGTTTTGTGGTCCAGTAGGTTCTTTTGGCCCAACCAATTCATCTCGAATTCAGTCAGATTAATTGCAGCACAAACACTTGCATGTTTACCCTTTGCTTTTCAAGATCAAAGAAATATGTAGCACAAGACTTTAGGAATCAGTCACAGAAGTGAATTTATGCTTATCAAGTGAACCCATTTCTCTTCATTCTTCAAGTGAAACAGTGAAGACTCATCTTCTATTTTCTATAGGGCGATCTGCTTCAGCTAAAGACAGAAACATCCTAGCTTATGGATAAATTAGTAGCATACTCAATTCAGATGGACTTGCAATTTTCAGCCTGCATGGCAGACATTTGTCTTCTATTTTCACCCCCGAAGTAAAATTTACTATGTAATTCCAAGAAAATCACTCCACCTAGATCCTGCCTTCATCTCCTACCCCGCTAAACCATAACCACACCTGCATCTTCCTATCAAAAGGTGCCACCGCAATCCTCGATGTATTTTTGTGCTTATTGGGCCCTATCTAAAATGCTTCCTAAAAAGCACAAAGGTTTTTAAGTTCTTTGACAAAAGGCCACAAAATGGTAAATTATTGTTTGTAATTAAAGACCAATGTATAAATGTTTTATTTGCAACTGTGAGCATGTGCAGTTACATTCCTCAACCTATTGACATACATTATAGGCATGCAATGCCATGGCAACTGACTCTGAGAACAACAGTGTTCACCAGTAAAACAAGAATGCGTGTGTGCATATATGAATATATGTATTTAATACCGGAGATCGCGTCATCAGTAATGATGTATGGTAATAAGATAACTAGGTTCTCGTTATTTATTAAAAATCATACAAACTGATACAGACGCATGTAAAATCAATAAATTCCAAAGCGTAAGGTATCAGCCATTTCCTTCAATAAAAGACCCTGCAACAGTCTCACATTCCCTTTCACCCTCTTAAGCAGCACAACAGTTTTCCGGGGTAGGAACAAAATGCCTAGCACAGCGTTTTACTTGGTGACCGATACACTTTGAAGGAGACTTCCATCAATTCACACGTACTTGCTATGTATTTGTATTTGCCTTTATGCTGAGGTAGAGTTTATCAGGAAAACAGCCAGAAAGGCAGGTGTGAAGGAAGGGTCTGCGCTCCACGACCTGATCTCCTGAACCTGGAAGGTGGTTTCTGTATAAATACTGTCAGTGGGCACGTTGTCATTCTT
The DNA here is from genome assembly GCA_013398915.1 of Dromas ardeola. Classification (NCBI taxonomy): domain Eukaryota; kingdom Metazoa; phylum Chordata; class Aves; order Charadriiformes; family Dromadidae; genus Dromas; species Dromas ardeola. The sequence goes on from VYZM01017503.1 coordinate 445,889, forward strand.
CTGTGCAAAAGCAGAGAGGGATTTCTCCTGTCTTCTTCTCCCGTTAAGCTGGAGTGAGCTTGCTTTCAGCTATCAGCAATACACGGAGGCACACGTATCTACAAAGCGTCTGTGTGTTTTCGAGCTGCCACCTACAAGTTCATGGCCTGTGCTCTTAGCCTTCACTCTTCTGAGAAAGATATGGCCCCCACAGGGCCTGAGTGATAGGAGCAAAGACAAGCTCATTCAGCAGTGTCCTCGCACTCCCTCCATCAGTATGAAGCAGCTCCTACATCACAGCAAGCAATGGCGATGAACAGAGAGTGAACATCTCCTCAGCATCTCAATTGGTCCCGCACCCGTGTGAGGCTGCAGCTTGAGCAGGATCACATCAATGAGGATTATTTGTAGTTCACTGCAGCATGAAAGCCTGGCATTATCTCAATAGGCATGCCAAGGATTTTCATATTGCAGATTATTTTTTAATCAAAATGCCAAGTTCTTTTCCATCTCTGTCTCCTGGGAATGATCAGAATACCCATAAAAAGTAATATATTGACATTGCTGCAGACCAGAGGTTTCTGACTTACTCCCCATATCAAGTACAGCATGATCAATCATTTCTTGCAAACATGAATCTTACTAGGCTATCCATAATAATTGTCTTCATTCCTCTCCAATTCCTGTCCTACAAGGCTGCTACATACAAAATTTTGCATATTTTGGAGAAGGAGCATTTCACCACTGGAAACGAGAAGGCGGTCCTCAATTCCTCCTGGACTGGTCAGACATTAAAATTTTTTAACTCATGCCGTCATGAGCTCCATTCAAAATGGCAGCCTCAAGGACCAAGTTTTATATTTTATTACAATGTTTAAAGCTCATTAAGTCAAAATTTCAATTTTGTAGATTCACATACTTTTAAAAGAGAAATTTGAAGATGTTTTTCCCCATCATCCTCTCCTTTCATGGTTCGTAATTTTGTGAGTCTTTTAATACAGTCATAAATGTATGGTATTACAGACTACTAAAAGAAAATATAATTTAGCTTATATTTTACTTAGAAATGAGCTGATCTTCAAAAGGTTTTAAACTGTGACACAGGAGATTTGTTTTCAGTTCCTGCTACAAAAGCTTTCTCCATTATACTAGGCAAGCCATCTGATTGCTCCATCCCTTCCCTATTTGTCTAAATATGTCCCTTTCTTCTCTATTAAATTGCCTTGGCTACGTGCTGTGACAACGCCGTGGTCTCTTCTCTCTGTGTCCCTCCACTCAGTTAGGAACACACAAACCTGTACAATACCTAACAGCAAACCCAATAACCTGGCAGAAACACAAAGCATGTATCCTTATCCTTCACCATTCCGTTGACTTCTCCCTACAAAACACGCCTTGATATGAACAGACTAAGCCCACCTGCCTTTTTGCAATAAGGAGACTATTGTACCGTTTCTTATAAAAATAAGTTGTCTTGAGCAGATGTAACACGAGCAGATATAACACGAGAAGATGCAAGCAAGCAGATTTCCTGATTACAGGAAATCTTGCCCACGGATCTGTTAGATATTAAAGTAAGGGAGGTCCCCACCTTGCATGTTAGTCTGCACAGATGTGCCATGTTTTCACATCCAGCCTTGTTGATTTTAAAGGGACTTCTTGCATGGTCAGAGTCTGCCCGTACAGATTTTGCTGTAGCATCAAGAGCCAAATTCATGGAGAAATCCGAAAAGCAGATTCTGGCAAAAAGCAAGAAAAATGCATAGGTGAGGGGAAGAGGTTGAGATGAGGAATGTGGAAGAGTCCCCACATCCATTTCTTGCACAGGGATGAAAAGTAAGGAATTTCCTTCACTTGGGATTACTGTGAAATATATACAACTGCTTTGACTATTTAATTCTGTGCAAGGAACTGGAACTGAAAAAAAAAAAAAGGCTTAACAGAAGCTGATGAGAAACAATTTGCCTCCGAGAGAAATGCTCTGGGGTAAAACCGTTTTTCGGTAGGAAGCTACAGAAGCCGTTAAGACCATGAACTGCAGAGTTACCAAGCAGCATCCCTATGACCTGAACATACAGTCTGCCCTGGCACAGGTCACTGGAGCTTTTGAGGGAGGCTGGGATAGTTGGTTTGTTCCCCTGGGGCAGCTCCAGATGCCTGTCTGAGGCCTTGGGGGCTTGAGCATCTGCTAGTAAACCCTGCTGGTCTTTACCAGACAGTGACTCACAGGTTTTGTCTGGCAAAAGGAGAGAAGGAGTCTGGCTTTATGCTTTGGAATTGCATACACTGGCCAAGTGGTTTCCTTAACTGCGCCTGTATGGGGCTGACACTAAGCAGACACGTGTCGTACCATATATGCTCTTGAATTACAGCCAGCTCAGTCCCACCACCCAACTCCAGCTCATATTCTGAGTATACATTATATCTCAACATCCATGTGTTTAACCACTGGCGCCACTTTGGTGTATAAACATGAATTCTCACTAGTAGGGAAGCTGCCAATATAGAATTTACGAACAGAAAAGTGATGTGCAGACTATGATGCATAAGAGTAGATCTTACATAAAAAGCATTGCAGGTACAAGGAGAGGATCTATTTCCTGACCATTTGCAATCCATGTACAGTAGAACTGGTGAGAAAGAGACAGAAAGGCTGTACACACTTCTCCAAACTAGCTGCTGTCACACGCTCTGTATTTATAGTAGGTTATTTTGGCAACATAGTTTTTCATTTTGCATGATGTATAGGGCTTGAAGGAATGGACCAGGCATGAATACATACAGGGATGCTCGAACTCTTCCCTTATGAATATACCATGCAAGTTATCTTCGTTACAAGTGCATTTGCAAAACTATGCTGCATTTCCCCAGTTTTACAATATAACAAATGAGAGCTGATGGTAGTTCTCAGCAGCCCACCTTCCAAACAGAAGTGAAGCAATAGTGTATTTCAGGTGCTTTAAAAGGAAAACACCATCTCTTATCAGTGACTGTGCACTTGAAGATGAGTGCCACTTCGAGTCAACAGAAAAAAATGGAACTATGAGACATTTGCAGGTGGTATTTTTTTCCTGAAATGAGACTTGTCAAGGAATTAAGCAGTACACCTGGTAGCAAATGACTGCTGGCTTAGGTCCTAAAAAAGATGCTAATTTTAGAGCATCTTTGTCATGGATTAAACTGAGAATTACCATGAAACCAGGTGTCCAGAAATACCAGCTGGGAGAAGAGGAGGAAGAGGACGAAAGTGTGCACCAGGTCCAGTTTAAGCCAATAGTGTCAGGCTTTAAAATAAGGACACAAATGAGACTGAAGGCAGACCTAACATTGTAAAATATCAGTACTGATGCTGCATTTATCTAAAGGGAAGTCATTGCAGATTCACAAGAATGTAGGAAGTTCAACTTTGTAAATATGCTACTGGCCTGTGACTTGGGCAAATACAATTCTTGGCCTGTAGATTTTCTGTATGTACTCTGACAAGCCAGCTATGTGCTCGCTCTCTCAAAACCACACCTGTACAAGGATGCTACTCCTCTGTCTCACTGTTTGGGGAAGGGGACAAGGATCTTTGTGCACATTGGAACTAAAGTCCAAGCGAGAAGGAGCCAGGAGAGCAGCGCTGGCAGGTCTGAGCTTACGTGACTAGGGATGGGGAGAGGGAACTTGCCACCACACTGAACATAAATGACGTGGCTTCCAGGAAAAGGGGGAAGCTTGCCAGAGCTGTATTTAAACAGGTGGTTTAAAAACACCATCTGTGATTTCAACTGCCAGTGCTGGACCAGAATGAACTGCTTTTTGGGAGGAATATATGAAGATGAAATGCCATTTTTTGATTCTCTGGGACTATGATCAGCCAAGGTGCCTGTAGACCTTGTTCTCCACATCAGTTGTGTTTTGATGCTGTATCACCAAGCTGTGGCACAGGGGAAGGCGGCAATAGTAACACAGATGTTGGCATAGCATCCATCATGGCAAAACTGATGGTCTAAAGATATAAAAGAGGTGGAATTTGAAGGAGCATTTATTAGCCCAAGGGGTATAGTTGTGGGAGGGGCAAAAATCAGACAAACTTCTGAACACCAAAGTCCATGGCATAGGCCACCCTGTCAGAGTCCTCAGGGCTGTGAACATCATGCAGCAGGTCAGGGCTGTGACACAGACTGCAGTTTTATGGCCACAACAACAAAATCTAGGAGACCTAGTCAGGAGTGTTGGGTTGCATGACCAAGAATCCAGTCATTTCGCTAAAAGCAGTTATAAATAAAGGACACAGCCCAAGTTGGTGGAAGTCCTTTGCTTCAGGTACAAGAGCAATAGCCTCTGTAACAGCAAATGTTGCATTGGGGGATGATGGGGGGGAGGCTCTACTGAAGCAAATAATGACTTTGCAATGAGTTTAGCAGCTGTGCATAAAACCGATCTACTAAAATGCATTGCTTCTAATTAGATTATCAGACTCTCACCTGTGTATTCTATGAATGCCTCCATCATTTTCATTATTAAGGGTCACATGTCAGAGGATGATTCAGGTGAGAAGAGCATTTCGGGCAGGTGAAAGATGAATTCTCCCAGTTGGGGCTAGGAAGGTGGGCTTAAACACAGCTATGTTTTGAAAAAAAATCTAATAAATTGGAAGGTATGAGGTGCCAATTGCCTGCCCCTCTTGCAAGGCTTCATATAAAATTAAGGGAGGTGGGAATGAAATAACAAAACCCACTACACAGCACTAAGGATCATGGTGCAAACCCAGGAAGTGTTATTAACCTGCTAACCAAACGTGCAGGCTTTCAAACAAGTGTCTAAGCAGAGGGAACAAAGTAATTTATGTAATTAAAACTTGAAACTTGTCAACTTTTTCCTTTCTTGAAAGTTATGAGCACACACAGCACCTCATGCTCAGTTTCAGTAGCTAAATTGCCTCAGGAAAAAATAAAAAGCTTTTAAAGAGTCACAGACAGGATACCTTTGAAATTTCAAACTGCCCGTATAAAATAAAAACAAAGCAGATATAAAGCATCATGAGTTTGCAGCTTTTAATCTTTTAATTGATTTTTTCAGTTCAACTGGCATAATGTTCATCTCTTCTTCTTTGTGCAATCCCCTAAAATCCTGAACTGCATGACATGGAAATTTATGTTTCTTCAGGCCTGTTCTTTTATAAAAAGCTTCTAGCATTGCCCAGTAAGTTTGACTGACACTTTGCATTATAGGACACAGTTGCTTCTGGCTTTGCCAAGCGTTATCCATTTGGAGTAATACCTCCTCTGCTGAATGCTTGCCTCAGGCTGATTATCTTTAATAAAAAATGATAAAAAGCAGTCAAAATGGTTCAACTGTTTCTAAATAAAATACCAGAAAAAATACTGGTTTGGACATTAGAGGAATTTTTTTTTTCTTTGAAATGCTAAGGTGACTTGCTACTTTGAAAGAGAAAATTGAAGTTTGGCAGAGATGGCTTCTGAGTCAGGCAAAGAAGAGAACCTGGCCAGGTTTCAGACATAAAGAAAATAACATTTCAGAAATTCAGACTGCTAAAAATTACGCTCCTGACTGAGCACGCAGTGCCCTAGCGTACAGCCAAGCTGACTGAGTGCCATCCTCCCAGAGGATTACCAGGGCAAAACTGGTCTTTCCCGTAAACCCACATCAGTGGAACAGATCCCGGGCACAGAGCCTCTCTTGGGGGCGGGTGGCTGGTGTCCCAGGAGCTGGGAGGAGGGAGCCATCTGGTCCAAAAGCGGTTAACAAACCAGCTCAGGTGGGAAGCAGAGGAGTGCACTAAAAGAAGGAGAAGTGAGGGCTAGGAAAGACAAACCACGGTTCAAAGCAGCAGGGAAAACCAGGCTGTACAGGGCTATACAGGCTTAGGGCAGCAGATCCATTTGGCTGCAGTTGTTTGGCAGAGGGAGGGGAAGGAGGTTGGACCAGAAACTGCACTGGTACCGAGAATGAGAGATTAGGACTCAAACAAGTCACTAGGTTTCTCTTGCTTGTAATTTAATTGAGTTTGGATGGATTTTCAGGGACGGTGAAAGATGTGCCACCTCCTGACAAATCTCATTTCCCGGCTCCAGAAGTCAGGTTCGCTGCAGCTGGCCAAAATGCCCGCAGCATCCTCACAGAGTATGGTTTGGGTTTGGTTTTGCTACATTATCAGTGGGTTTATTATGACCCTAAAAAGTAATGCTTTGAAAGCACATTATGACTCCACAGCTATGTTCCTCCATTTTCGAGGTCTACCAGTCATCTTGTGGTTTATGTTCATATGGTAAATTATTAAAGGCAAGGGCTGTCTTAGATTATATGTTGAGAGCTAAATATCAAAACTCTCACCGCTTAATTTCTAGGTGCTACAGTAATAAAAACTCTTAGAATGTACTAATTTTTCTTGCCATACTGCTAATTTTAAAGATTAAAGGAGTGGCAACAGGGGCACAATGCCAGCCCCTTCTGAGCACTGATCACCGTAAAGATTTATTGCATCATGAATTTTCCATCTTCCAGCACCACTTTCAGGCATGATATGCCCAATATGCCCACTTAGAGATTCCATACGCCACTTTTATTTTAGTTTGCTTTGCCTTTTTAAGAAGTTTTTCCACCCTGCACTTTAACAGCACAACCAACCACCAAACTTGCATTGGAGAAGTCAATGAATCACTTTTCCCATCCCACATCAACTGTTCTGTAACTACACTTCTCACTCCTCAAAACCTTTTTAAATGTTATTTCTTAAACAGACAAATGGTTCATTCATTCATGATGGCATGGGGTCAACTGAATGCTCTTGATCTGAGGTGGAGAAATGTGATTATTCTTGAAACTGTTTCTGCAAATCCCTTCATTTGAGCCACAGCACAATGTTTTGCTGAAGTCTGATCAAATGATTCATTGCAACGACAAGCCCAGCCCATTAAAACTATTCCTCCACCTCTGAGAATGAGGACCCTTTAGTGTTACGTTTATATACAATAGTTTCACTCCAGCTAATCCACTATATAGCAAATCCGTAATTCTTGCAGTGCAAAAGAATTCGCCTTCAAGTTATGAGGATTACTGAAGAGAGCCAGACAACTCAGCTTTAAAAAACAAAATGTGTGGTCATGCACGCAATCTGAAATCATATGGTCGACATATGATGATTTCTGCCAGGAGTGCAGTCTGTTTTACTGTAGCTTGGTTTCAAATGCCTTTGATTTCTTCATACCTAAAAACTTTTCACGGGAAAAAAAGCAAAAAGCTTATGTTACTTTTAGACACCATATCATCACATCAGCAACCCTGAGACCACCTAACTGGCAGTTTATTTTGTCCCAAGTGCATTCATACTATGAATTTTTGACACTATTTTGTACTCGCTTTGAACAACTTTACATAATACGACCTTCCTGTCACTGTTTGTTCCCTTCAAAGCATTTGAGGTTTGAATAAAGACATACTTCAACAAAATACATCAGATATAAGCTTGAGGGTACAAATGTTTTAAAGACAGAACAGATTAAAACAAAAACCCCATACTCCATGACTAGCATAGATAGAAAAAGGGACAATATTTCAAATTTTCAGAAAACAGAGCTCCATAGCACAATTCCCAGATATCTTTGGGCAATTTCTCAACTTGAAGAAGATGCTGCTCCCCAGCCAAACACTTCCAGGAAGCTAAAATAAAAGATGCTACTGATTTATTTTTCTACAAGGGCTCATGTAGAATAAATATGATTATGCTCAAACCTGCACAAAGAAGCAGGTGGGCTCAGAGGTGGCAGGTCCATCCCTGTGGTTCTCGGCACCATGTGTTACAATGCTCTGCCAAATATAACACCTTCCACATCCCCATCAGATAAAGATTATCTTCTAGGTGACAGTCAACAGCCGGCAGGCACCCAGGTTGTGCTGTCAGTATCCATCCCTCATTAACAGCCTCTGAACCACTGGCCTAGAGGAATATGTACTTCCAAGGCAATTAAATTCTTTAAAAAAAAATAATGAAAAAGGATCATTATCAGGATAACGCTGAAAAAACAAAATTAGTGACCTGATGAAGAGAAAGCACAGAGTGTGTCTGTCCTTCACTGCCGGGGAAGCGAGCGTGGGGAATGGGGGCAACACAGAGCTTGCAGGTGTCCCCTGTCTTCTGGTGGGGCACAGGGGACCAGGGTGGTATTACTGGAATGAGAGGAGAGGAAAGAGAGAACTTGAAGAGGAAGGCAAAGGACTGAAATCCACAGGAATTTGGGCTGCATGAACTCCACGTCTGACAGAATTGCTTGTTTTTCAGTACAGGCCAATGAAACTTAACTCCGTGTTTTCCCAAGCAAGTGGAAAATATACCTGGCCTGCAATAAGGTATTCTTGGAAGGATGCGCACTGTATATGAATGTGTGGCTTACAGAGGCACGGTGTGTTAGAAGTCTCTCTGAGGATCAGAAAAGACTTGCTCTGGTTTTGCTACTTGCCTCTCATTAGCAACATTGCTCTAAAAGAAACAGTAGTTTGCCTAAATCCTTCATAAATATCTCTAACTAACCTGAAGTAAGAAAATTCAATCCTTTCAAATCCTTCTGATGCCATTCATAACCAAGAATTCAAGTCCTGAGGAGGGATGCTGTACAAGGTAGCCAAAGTCATTTAATAAGATTATCCTGATGCCTCCTTTATGATGTCTTGTCTTTCGATAGCTTCATTAATATTGTCCTGACTGTTCTCCCTTGTAGATAAGCTATTTCTCAGCAATAAAACCAGTGGACTATTTATTGACTGGTGTCCAAATTTATTTTTGCCTTTCGCTTATTTTTAAAAGCAGCACTTCAGCATGTTAATGCAAAGGAAAAAGAGTATCTCCCTCCCTACCCTCCTTCCCCATCAAACATGGACACAAATTTGGATCTTCCTAGGTCATTTCTAAAGTCAAATAATGATGAACTCCAGTCACCAGCTAGGAGAGATGACACAGGCTCCCCAGCCGGGTACGAGGCTTTGCTTCAGTCGGTATTACTCTGTAAGAAAAGGTCTACCAGACAGTCACACTCAACGCAATAAAAATTTCTTAATTGAGTGTTACCTCCTCCAGGCCAAGCACCTGGGTAATTCATACCATCACAATAAATAGTCTCCACTGAAACATCTCATTACAGATTTTGTTAGGATTTTCTTAAACTGTTTAGTGGTTTGGGTTATAAATAATGTACAAGCAGATCAAAGTGACAGTTTGCCAGACCCATGAATGAGACCATGCATCAGCTCTTTTATTCCTGGGCTACAGTCATCTGGTATAAGGTTTTCAAGAGGGATATTATTAAAAACTGCTACCCAAAACCCAAATATTTTGTGGCACTGCAGTGTTGTACAATAGTACATTTATGTTAGGGGCACACACTGTATTTTCATTATGCATAGATAAATGGGCTATTTGGAACAACCAACTCTCTGCATTACAACCTTCCCCACTGCTGAATAACACGTCAGCAAGGATAACAACATGGGAGATGTTTGCTTTTGTCTCTTTTACTCTCAATGCTCTCTCCTTTTCATCATGGTCAAAACACCCTCATTCCTTTATCTATATGGGATTAACCAGAGCATAAATTATTCCTGCAAAAGTATGGAGGTTTAATCCCACTGATCACTTTCCTCCACCTAGTAGGTGTCATTTATTTCTACATAAAAACTGTAAAATAAAATAAGTTTCACTGCACGTAACATTATTCCATTCCATCCATGAGAAAATATTTAGGATTCCCAAGACAAGTGCACATGGTTTACCCACTTACATAGTCTGTTCAAAATAAGGGCATATACACCCAGTAATATTTTTTACATCCTCCTTGCCCTTTGGTGCATCGGGGACCAAAGGCAGGAGATAATCATTAAAAGGAAAATTTTCTCTACTTTAGAAAAAATCAAAGAATGCTCCTCCTTTTTTGTAATTTTCGGTTCCTTCCACAAAATCTCCATGACTTCGCAATTGGCACTAGCCCAGTAAGCTTATGAACCAATTATCTTAAATCACCAATGATTTTTTTTTTTTTTTGGCTGACCTTGAGTTTCACAGAGTCTTACTCAAATCTGGTTGCTACTATGATGAGACCAGTTCAAGTTAGTGATTTTGAAAAAGGAGCACCTCCTCTGCAAAGACCACCCAGTTCCTGAAATATTTCACATATAGCTTAGTTCCTCTTGCATTATAATTAATGCATGAGTTGTGTCACAGCAATGAAGGGAGTGAATCATTTTTCCATGCCTGCAATTCTTCGTTACAAGATTTTCCCCACGTATGACTTTTTGAAAAATCTCTGACCCGCTCTCTGTCTATTTGCAGTGCAGACATACAATGTTAACAACTCTAGGACCCATCAGTGTAAAACAATCTCCAGGTTTTGTACCATCCAGCCAGTTATTAAGGACACTGGTTACCAACCATTTTGATTCAATGCCTCTTTAAAATTTTCCAGTGGAAAGAATGAACCTCTGTGGTGAACTGAAGCAGACTGCCACAGTAGGCTTAAAAATCAGCGAATTACCTTCTGCTAAATCTTTTAAGAGTATTCCACAGGATACAGATTTATTAACATTGACTTATACCTACTCCAGCCATGATCAGGTAACACGATGATAAAGAGTATTAATGACAGTGATGCTTCAGCTGCAGAGGGATATTTATAGAGATGATCAGTGCAAACACATATTGGGAATTACATTTCTGGATTAGAAGAAGGTTTTGAAACTTCCATAACTTGCCTATTTATGGAGATACTGTGTTTAAATGGGAGAACATTTAAATACTGTATTTTAACTGGAAATACATGTGTCACACTGTATTGTGATCATCAGCTGCAGGAGGTGATTAAGAAGGTAGTGGTGCTGGAAATAATACCTTAGATCACCTTGCTTAAAAAAGCAGTGGGACCAAGGTCTCCTCCTGCTAGGAGCAGAAGTCCTTCTTGCAGCCGGCAAGCTGCAGGCACACTTTCTACGAACAGACCATGAATCCTGTGGCAGAGAAGCATGTACCCAAGTGTGGGAGCTCAGTCACAAATGCCAGACCTTCACAGCATTAATGTCTGTAAATAAAGGGAATATCACCAGGAGAAACACAACATCAGCAGCCCTGCAGCCACACCTCACCCAACAGATGCAAAATGTCCCGGCTGGCAGCCGTGTGTGTGCAAATTTTATGCTGGCTTGTGTAGACGGATCATTTCTGGCATTCAAGGAAATGTCCAAATCCCATCTCCATTCCAAAGGGGTTGGTTGGGAAGACCACTGTTTCTGCATCAGAAAGGGAATGGTTGAGTTAGCTTTGCTGATGCAGAAAGGAAGGGAACTCTGTGATTGCTTTGGCTGTGCTGGGCACAGGCCAGGACCGTGGCTCTTGGCTACTGTTACTATGACCCTGAAAGTGAACACAACATTAGGGCAGCTTCTTTTGGCTCCTGCTGTTCAAAGATGTCGTGCAATTGAGGAGGTCTGTGTCCTGGCAGAGGAAGGGGCGGGCTGGGCAGCAGAGAAGCAGGGGACCTCCTCCCCGCCCCAGGCTAACACACCTCCCACCTCCAGTGCTGAGGAGAGAACAGGGCCACAAGTGCTTGTGTCCTAAATTCAGCTAAATCAGTTAATTCCTTCCCTTTTCCTTCCTCTCCCCTTTCTTCCCCAAATGCTTTAACGGCTATAATTAGGACAGTGCCAGTGGGAAGTGGATGGCTTAACATCTTAACATAGGCCAAGTGCTATTACTTTGATGCCACAAACACATAAAAGAATAGCTGTCCAGGGTTAAAAAAGAGTCACAAGTTTAAGTAAACTCTCTAAAACACTATTTCAAAAACTATATAGAATAGCCTAACATGCGGGGAGTTTACAGTTCTCTCTTCTCTGGCACAGCGTTGCCATATAAGCTAAACTACAACCCTATATCCTATTAGAGTATGGGCCAGCTGAGTTAAAGACACTTTTTCAGAAGCACTGATTTATTAATGTCTCCACTCTTCCAGTGGTCACCTCTCATGCAGCAAGATTTGTGTCGCATCTTTTTTAATTATCAGTTTGATCATTAAGGTTCCTGAATGAAAAGTGAAGACAGACATTCACAAACAGGAGATTCACAGTAGTTTATGGAAAAAAATACAACATTCTTTAACGATACTATTTTCTCTTGCAGCTTTTAATAAATGTAACTACTTAAAGTAACTAATAAAGTATATAGTATAAAATATAAGTAAAAATATAAAGTATGTAATAAAGTATACAATTAGTATGCACTAAATAGATACCAATATAAATATTACTGTCTCTGAAATAGAACCTCTGTACTGACTTCTTGTATCTACATTTTCTCCTGATTTTTTCCCCTTCTGTTGTTTCCTCCTGGGTACCCTATGATCACCTGTCCTAGCAGGAATGTAACTCACACGTCCTCTCTTTGCCCAACATGCTGACAGCACCGCTGTCTCTCTCAAGCTTGAAATTTTTTAACTCTCTTTCCCTTGTCTCACATAAAAAGGGTCACAATGAGGCAATATAAATCTATTTGGCTTTCTTTTCCAGTCTGTACCAGCAAGAGTCCTGGAACTTGAAGCTTGGTCTAGAAAGCATGTTTTCTATTGTCCGCTCAGCGTTTGGCCACTGAGTGGACTGAAAACCCTGCTGTTGTGAGGAACTTCAAAAGCATTGAGTTCATGTGCATCTCCAGAGATGCAGATGGATGAGTTGATTCTTCTGTTCTAATTTTACATATAAATTTGCCAATTTGTAAAAGAGCTGATCATAGAGCCTCTGGTTTAAACCAGGCCCGCTTGCTTAGGGCCAGGAGCATAATTGTGACATCCCTAGATGCCTAGATGACTGCAGGATACACACACTGCAGACTGTTTTCGCGATTTGTCCAAGGAACTCTGTCAGTTACAGCTGAAAAATCCCATCTCTGCTGTTTGCTGTGCGTAGCGCATCATGGCTGGCCAGCCCGACATGCAATACAGCGTTTCATTAACACAGCTAGAAATGCAGTTTGGAGTATGGCTTGTGGAGCACTAGTTTTAACCTTAATGCCTGACCCTTTTCTTTAGCCACAACAAAATGAACAGAGCTCCCTTAGAAAGAGGACAGAAAATATATTTGTAAGCATAATAATCAGCTCATCCCCCACCTTTTCGCCCCACTCCTGCAAACACAGCCTGACTGTGAAGTCTGTCATGAAATCCGCATGTGCTGCATTCTGGGAAGGGAGTGATGGGAGAACATCCTTTTCATTTCCTAAATTAAAAGCGGCAATTGAATTAGCCCCCCTCAGCATCACCGCTGCCCCGCGTAGCGTGTGACCGAGCTGGATGCATCTAAACAATAGGCCCATACAGATGATGCACAATAATTCTCTGGCCGAGTTGGGATCTGTCTTCTCGGCACCTGCTGCAGCTGAAGCCCCCATCTGTGCTCCCCGGAGATCTACGGCATGTCGGTACTTAATGTGCTTGGTGTCACTGTGCTTCCTGAGCTCTCGTTTTATACGAATGAAAGAGAATTTGGGGAGGAGAGGGTTGGAAGGGGAAAAGGCCCACAAAAGCGCGTGCACAGAAAGAGCGTGAGTTTTAATTAGAAAACAGGTCGGGGGACACTGATGCTGTGGGCAAACACTTAGTGCAGCCCAGAAGTAATTAGGTGCACAAGTCTCTGTTGTTAACAGACTGTTCAACACCTATTATCCCCAGTCCTGCACAAAAAAAAGGGGATCCCATGGGTGAAAGGGGCTGGAAAGCTTCATTTTCACTTCTCTTTATTCAGGCGGATCAGTGACAAGAAGGGAAGGCGAACTGGGAGGATACAACACTGGGTGGCCAGAGTATGGGTTCCCCCTCACCCTCCCTGCCCCACTCTCTCTCTCCACTCACTACACCATCTTCCATGCCAAATACATTCATTCACTCCTCCCAAACTATGAGCTTATTTTGTTATGGGTCCGTCACATATTTTTTTCTGTTTTTCCCTCACTGCCTCACTTTATTATTACAAGTTTCATTACTCTCATTCATCAATGCAACTGTACCCCCAGGTTTTGCTGACAAGTAGGAGGACAAAGCCTATGTCTTTTTTTAATTTCTCTGTATATTCAGCTTGCTTGCAAATCTGGCCCAAATGTGAGGTGATCACTTTACACTGGATATGCAAAACAACAGTAAGAAACTCAGAAGCTTCTCTTTGGCACCAATTATTTCCTTTCACTGTTTAAAAAAACCCCACTTTCCTAATATTTCTATCTCAGGGACTCTCAACTGCCTTACAAAAGCAGCTGTGAGGGTCATTCTAGCTACATTAAAACTTGAAATTGAGGGTAGCCGTAAATATAAGGTATACACATTTTAAAACTGCCATAGCACTGAGAAATGCTATAGTGCAAATGAAGTTATCAACTACCAGATGTCACGTTCTGCCCCCTTATTCACAGTGAGTAAGCCAAACCCCCAAATTAGGACCTTTCATATACTCTGACAATTCTGCTCTTCATATTCTGCCAGAATAAATCACAAGCAAGTCCCCTGAAGATACGAGACAATACCAGTTTCCATGAGATCAAACATACAAGCAAGTGGCATTCTGGATTCACATGGACTCCATGATCTTAAAGGTCTTTTCCAACCTAAAAGATTCCATGATTCTATGATTCTGTGGTGAAATTCCACATCTCCCTCAGTGCTTCAGATAATTTTTCTCTCTATTCTATTAAAAAGTATATAAAATCTCAAAGATTTTTTTCTCGGATTTAGCTAATGGAATTAAGTGCCTGCATGTGCAGGTAGGCACCAAAATGAGTGTCCTGCTTCAGCTTGCACTTCAGAAATAATGATAAAAAAATATGAGTACTCAGCTCAGATCTGCTGCTCCACCACCCACTGAAACACATGGGAACTATTTCTTTCATATCAGTAAGCTCTGACACGGCTCCTGTTGGACCTAAACTTGAGGCACGCAGGTTTGAAAATAACAGGGGGTCCCTAAAGGTCGCAGAAATTGTCTTTGGAAGAGTCAGGAACAAAGCTGAACAGGTTGGTCTTCCAGTTCCTTGTTCCACCATCTCAGAGAATAGCTTGGTGTGCATAAATGAGTGAAACCTCCCATTTATGTTGCTCTGCTCTTTGGTTTTAAGTCATTTATTTATTTTGTAAGGAAATTCTCTTTCCTAGGCTAAGAGTGGGGGTCCCACAAAAGAGGTAAGATACCGCCTATGTAAGAATGAACAGTAAAAAATGTTTCTCAAACTGTAGAGATACTTGCATTGTTGCCGAGATGAGTTCATATGCAATTGCACAATACGGTACACTAAGGTATGCAAGTGTTACACACAATGAGCTTTGTATTGTGGTGACCCTGAAGACCTCTGTGATAGCTCTGTCCCTCGGTCCCATATTGCAGTCCTAACACCTGCGCTCACCATCTTCAAATGCAAGTGTGGAAGCCAATAACTCGTGTACACTGTTGGGCTGAGAACTGCTCAGGAATACCCTTCCCAACACGGCAAATACCACGACTAGGATTGAAGGTTTTAACAGAGACTGTTGCAACGTGCTGCAGCGGTTGCTTAATGCTGTCCGGGGGTGCTACACGGCAGTCCATGGGCACCTTCGCCTCGTGTCGGGGGTGTTTTCCCAGCAGGAAATATTCCTCCTTGATTCACTTGCAGACTATATTATTTCAATACTAGAAAAGCTGAGTTCATGCTATCAATTACATTTTCAAAGCCACTTTATGATATTTGAGAGAAGTCCTAGGCACATAATGCAAAACCACAAAAGTGCTTTTTTGGCATTCTTTAACTTAGGAAGAAATGGCTATGCTAATTTAAGGTTGTTGTAACCATCCTCAGACTGAATTTCATCCCAGGGAAATGTTATTATTGTTACGCGCCTTTTGGAAAAAAAACCCGCTTATTTTAAGAAGCAAAGATGACATTCATCAGAAGTAATAGTCACTGTAACACCATCATTCTACAAATGGCACACACAGAAGGGAGGCACCCAGGGACTAGAAAATAGAAAAAGGAAATCTGGACAATTCAGTCAGTCATTTGCTCTGCTATTGACTTAGTATTTGGCCTCAGGCAAGTCCAGGGAAGTTAGTGGAAGAATTTTCTTTGACTCAATTGTCTCTTGGTGAGACTCTTAAACACCCTCTACGCCTGCTCAGTTGACCTCTCTGTAAAACTGAAGATACTGAATACTCACAGAAACTCATTGATTAATGTTTGCAAAACACTTTCTAATCCTTTGGCAAGACTACTTGATGATTATTGCACATATTAAGTGATATACTTGGCTATCCAGATATTGATATCTATATATAGGGATAGGCATTCTTCTCTCTGTGAAATATTTCCAGATGAATTATTGATGTTGGTTTTTAATGGCATATACCCTTTTATTAATAAAAAGGCAAACATTCAAGCATACTTTTATATACAGGACCACTTTTAAGCTACACGGGGACAACGTAAAAACAACTATATTGTCTCTCAGTGGGGCAGTTCCATAATCACTTTAAACTCACTTAATGCAGTCCCTTTTATTTTTTTTCCCCTCCCCCGGATATTTTTTGGCCAGATCTGTTCCTCTGCATGACTGTGTGGCTGCATGGCTGCAGGAGTGCTTGAAAGATAAGGCTCCATGTCAACCCCAAGCCAGCCTCTATCTCAGATGGTGGCTTCAGGACTTGGAGACAGGTTGCGACCCAGAGCTCAGGGAAGTCACCAAAATAACACACCACCTATTTCCTAACCCTCCTCTGCTCACTAGCTTCTGAGCAGGACCAGGTCTGCCTGCCAGCTCAGTAGCAGCCCAGTCCACATTTCTCTATGATGCGTGGGAGCTTTCAACATTACTACGTGAAATCCATCTCTGAGTACAAATACCACATGGAGGAACAGCAACATGAGACTAGTGTAAAAGCTGTCTGTGCTGAGAGCCCAAATACGCACACAAGCCTTAATAATACAGATTTTAAAAGTAAAATAAAAAATGGCTCATTTTGCCAGACAAATGAAGAAGAACAGTTATCCTGGCAGCATTTGTTTTATTTATAGTAACAGGTAATATCTCGGAGGACTGCCAAATACCGAGCAAAATGCAACTGAGTGCAGTGCGACTATTAATAATAAATTTTAACTCTTAGTTGGTCACTTGACTCAGATTCCTTTGCTTCTCCTGTCAAAGCAGCAGAGAAAAGCATGCTGACAGCTTCCATAAATAGCAAAGATTTAAATAATTCATCAGCAGGCAAACGGGATGTACAGAATATATATACAGAATGTGCGCATCTCCCTCGCTAGCTCTTAGAGCCCAAGTTAGCGGAATGCATTTCCTTGTAGACATCAGTCAGCTCCAACATAAAAGAGCAATACAAGAGCACAGAATCAAAGGGAGTAGTTTTGTCTGGGGTTTTACACAAGGGACCGAAACTTTCCTGATTCTTAAACCTGACTCTGGCAATCACTAAACTTCTTGCTTGTATAGTGCAAATAACTATATTTCTCACTTGAAGAGCTCTCCTACATATTGAAAGAATGAATGATAGGTGTTTAGAAGCAGGAAAACTGGCTTTCCAAAGGGCTTTGGATGCTTAGATACACTGCTAAGATGTCACTGACATTCACAAAGCCAACCCTCAAGTGACAACTGACCCTGTAGGTGCATAATGGAATGCTATAGCAATGCCATATGCTAATTGTAATAGCTATCTATAAGTATGGGAAGCTTGGAAATGGAAGACACAGAGCAAAGTGTGGGGATTCCCAGGCGAATATATGATGCTTCTCCAGAAGGCCAAAAAGAAGCAGAGTGAAATGCCACAGTAACATGGCCAGGCTGCTTCCAAGACTGAGTTAACGTATTCAGCAATGGCTGAGATGTCGTCACGTAACGCCACTGCACAAGTGTTTGCACCACTGTCCGAAAGACCACAGCACTGAGTCGCTAGGTACCTAATACACGTCTGGGACACATCATGAGCCACAAAATACTGTGTATCTACCAATTTCATCTGCCAGGCTCAGACCAGGGAGTGTGCTCTCCACGCACCGATGCCCCTGCGCTGCCAAGGAAGCATGCAGAGGACACCACACTTCCTTCTGCTCAGTGACTTAGGATGTTCACCTGGAAGGCTCCAGGAATTAGTGCAGTGTCTTGGGCTTTGGGAGATACAAATAATTTTTTTTTAGACAGATGAAGGTTTGGAACTGAGGTCTCCTATATAGGTGAATGCCCTAGCTAACAACCTGTAGGTTACAAGGAGAAGATACAATGCTGATTCCTCCTCTGGCCAGCTACTGGGGTGAAGCTTACTCAGAGAGCAGAGTCCTGGCTTATGCTTGAGTGGAGCTAGTTGTTGACAGTGAGCAAAAGAAAACAGATGCTGCAATCCTAATTTGTACAAGGATTGAAATTTCCTCTATAATACACAGTCAAGCATAACTGGCTCCACATAAAAAAACAATTCCAACAATAAAAAAAAGGACCCTCTTAAATTAGAAAGCCTAATGTGCAAGGATCCAGCATAGCCCTTGAACATATACAAATATCTGTAAGGATCAATGTGACTTTTCTTGCTCTTAACATTACACAAATGCTTCTCGGGAACAGGGACTAAATTTTCCTCTCACAAACAAGTAATACCACGGTAATTAATAGAAACCAAAAAGAAACACAGGCTACAAGATTGATCATTTCAATGAAATAACCCTACTATCTGAAAGCGAACGCCTGAATATTCAAGAAAAATGAGTTGAGCAGAATGTGCAATTGCATCGGGAAAATCTATTACTTATTCAGTAGCAAATGCATTAAGGAGATCATCACAAGCAGTAGCACTGCCAAGTACTATTAAGAAGCTGTGCATTGAGTCAGGCTGCTCCTCATAATTTATTAAATGAATGCCTCTTTCTTCATTCCAGCAAAGACTGGCTTCCGAGATTGTGATGTTAAGAATGATTGGGTAAATTGTTTTCTGCAGGACAGTTTTCCGAACAGCGATAATTTCTATTTGCGTCATGCACTGTGGAAACCAGTGCCTGATGTTGACTTAGTCCCCGTGGGGCTAGCTGCCGCTCAGCGGGATGGCCCCAAGCTCCAGCTAGGAGCTGGGGGCATTTGTCCTCTGTCAGGTGGTGCAGAAGCTGTAACTTCCTCCAGAAAAGCCAGCTGACATGCCAGCAGTCCCCTCGCCTGCACTGCTAGAAAGCTGAAGGCTGGGGACTCCTGGGGAGCATCACATCAAAGCCAGAACTGTTCAGGTGCATGGCACAGCCCTAGATCCCCACACCAAGCCTAGAGAATGTAACAGAGTCTCTCCCAATCTCACTGCTAATTTTTTCTGGTTTTTTTCAGGCTATTTGGAACATATGCCATCCAGCAACCCGGCACAGCACTGGCAAAGGAGTCGCTACAGCTGCTATAACACATACTATATGAGGACTCCCCTCAGCTGGAGGAGTCCTTAGGCAGCTGCAACCCGCCAAATTTACATTTCCTTTAGCATCAGGGAGCCTGTGCAAAATAGCTCCTGGGAAACCGTGAGCAGGGCCTCCCAAAGATGACTTCCTATTATTTACAGTAAGTACGTACATTTTCACAAGTTATGTTATTCATCTGCACAGGAAAATGCCCTCAGGCCCCCACGGGAGAGGGAGCAAAATCTCAGAAACACAGAATGGTTTGGGTTGGAAGGGACGTTTAAAGATCATCTAGTTCAACCCCCTGCCATGGGCAGGGACATCTTTCACTAGATCAAGTTGCTGAAAGCCACATCCAACCTGACATGTTCCAGGGATGGGGCATCCACAGCTTCTCTGGGCAACCTGTCCCAGTGCCTCACCACCCTCACTGTAAAAAATGTCTTCCTTATGTCCAATCTAAATCTATCCTCTTTCAGTTTAAAACCATTGCCCCTTGTCCTGTCACTACAGGCCTTGGTAAAAGTCTCTTTCCGTCTTTCTTATAAGCCTCTGTCATATGTTGAAAGTCCCCAGTAAGATCTCCCCAGAGCCTTCTCTTCTCCAGGCTGAACAACCCCAAACGCAAAGCCCTATGTCAGCAGTTCCCCCTGTCTCTGCCAGCTGACTACAGACTAACAACTAGGGTTGACTTCTCTGCTGTTCTACACCAATCCTTTAAAAATCCAAGACAAAAATCAGGAGCACCCTGCAAAAATGTGCAAATCCAGAAGCACATAACACGTGCCAGTTCAGACCTTTTTAGGAGAGCCACACTTCATAATGCCCTGCTGCTTATGCCCTTTTACAACACTGTTTTCAGGCAACAGTGAATGCCTCTGGGTCTCAGGAATCATCTGCGCTTTTATTTCAAATAATGCTATTATAGGAATCTGAAATTATACATCTCCTGGGAACCCATTTTGTTTAGCCTCAACACAAGTAAATGCATCATCTTCAAAAGTTTAATGTATGTACATACAGTTAATTAATTTGAGGTGTTTTGAGTTTGAAGTCTTGCTAAAAAAAAAAAGCTAAACCCTATGGTTTTCCTATCTAGACTGCCACAGACAATTTTTGAACAGTTGTAGAAATTCTGTAGGAACTCAAATCTGGGATTTTAGCATTTTGGCTTAATCTGACCCCCTTCCTGTGCAGCAGTCTTGATAAGCAGGTTACTTCTTGGATAAAGTTTAATGCTTTGGCAGTTCTATAAACAAACACAAGGCAGTCCTCTTGATGGACACCCACAGCTTCCTGAGTTCAGAATGGAATTTCCCTCCATTGCAGTAGCACGCACCCTGCCATTGATCTGTTCGCCTCCCTTGGAAGTTACCACGAATGCATCCAGCCCCTTCGGCAACAAGTCAGCCACTTGAAGGGGGGTAAACTGCAAAGAGGCAGTGGTCTCCGTTTATTTCCAAGCAGATGGAATAAAATGTAAATTAGCAGTAATTGTTGGCTGCCACAGTGCAGAAGTTACTGCCTGTGTGGTCTTGGAGATGAGCTTGCTTCTCACCCCTTGAGGCACTGCCTCAATCCCAAACTGAGGACTGTTATCAAGCCTGTGAGGGACAAGCCTGCACCACCACTGTGTACTTTCCTGGGACACATGGGAAACGGCAGTATAGAAGACCTCATATAAATCCCATAATTAGCAGATACGCAAACATTATTCTATTTTTCCTCCTAAAAAAAATTTTGCTTTCCCAACACAAAACACAGCACAATAAATTACTAAACTTAGAGATTCAGACAACCACATTATTTCCATGTCTTTGCAAATCTGAAAATCTGACAACAAAATTTTCTAAGAGCAAAGGTGTTTTTTTCTTTTTTTGTCCCCCAGCTTCTCCCCCCGCCAGCCCCTTCATCCTTCTTCCAAAGAAGGTCAATTTTTCATGCAAGCTGTACAAGTAACTGGCTCGGTTCTTTTTGATTTTGCATTTCTGAGTTTTCATGATGCTGGCACCTGTGGGAAAAGTTCACTGAATCTGGATAAGAGATAAGAGAACTACCTTGGTGTATTGAAAGAGGGCTGGCTGGAAGCTACATTTTGTTTTTTCTTTTTTTCCATTTTTTAAAAATAGAATGAAACCTCAGTGGAGACCTAAAACTTGAAAATATTACTTCAAGAATGGGGGGAGCAGAGATGAAGGGATATATTCTACTCTCTCACTCATCATACGTCTTCACTGAGCAGGGTAAGAGGAGAGGGAGAGGGAGAAGACGCAAATGTTTTCTTTTGGATTATTTCCTCTAGGAAAATAATGTTTGGGTTTAAATGAATATTTTTGCAAGCACCCCCAAAATGGACACAGCAGAAAGACCACCCTGGATATTTGAAATCAAATTAAAAGTGTCTGCTTTCTTTCCTCATTCAAGGAGAGAATAATTTTAAAGTGGATGTTACTATCTTTGTCCTGAGCAACTGGTCGCTAGTAAATGTGAAAGTCGCATTGGCTGTAGGATCTGTTTCTGGTTTGTTTTTTTTCCCTGGGGGAGGGACAGTATCCCCAAACTCTCAGACATTAGTTTGTAGCTTCAGGTTAAAAGTACCCGCTTATCTAAACATGCTTTCTTGTTTGTTTTCTAACAGGTCACTAGAACGGACCTCTCTCAAGCCTGTGGGGCTAGTCAAGGGACTGGACTTCTCCTCTTGCGTCTGAGGTGGTCATCCACACCACATCTTACCCACTCCATGGTCTGCAGAATGCAAAACCAGCACTGAGGAGACACTGGGAGAGATGGAGACAAAAGCTGGCATCAAGCAGTATAACCTACTAAATCACATACAGTTATTATTAGCTTTTTCTACTCAAAGGACAATTGGGCTAAGAGACTAAGGACAACCAAAGCCAAAAACTTAGCAAGTGTCTGCATAAGTGTCTGCAAGAAGAGAAAGCAGCTGGAGGCCTGCTAGCAGCTTTGCGACAGACAGAGTCCTTCTCTTAGAGGCATGGCACAAGAGATCAGAAGAGGCAAAACGTGATCTGGAGCTGTGACTGCGGGATCATTGCAACCTGGATAAAAGGAAAAAGTGCTGAAGCTTTTCTCATTACAGCTGGCAACAGTTTCATCAAGGGTTCATCAACTGGCACGGCTGGTGTGCCAGACCATATCTTTCTTTCCCAAATTAGCATGCTGACAAAATCTCAGTGGGAGACGTGCTGCTGGTGTGATGTGCCTCTGTGGAGAACAGCACCTCTCCCTTTAGCTGAGTTTGTCTCTCAGTGGGAGCCACTGCTTCTTGTGAATGTCTCCCTCAAAATGCGGCAGGTCTCCTGCAAAATCTGCCAGTGCACAGTTTGGGAACCATGCTTGAGGTGCCTGCATCCCAGCCTCGATGACAGTAGAAGGGAACTATCACACACCAGTAAGGCTGCTGGATGTGAGTTCGTCTTAGTGGGAAGTGACTTGGGTCTCTATCGGTATCTGCCTTCAGCTCCTCTGTGTTCATTCCCCATTTCATTCAGCATCCTTTATTGGCTTACCCATTCTTCATGATTCAACACAAGTTTTCTTATTCCCAGTGCTTGCCTTCCTCACAAGTCTGGCAGCCTTTGGGACCTGCAATATATTTGGCAGCTGGCTCAGTACAGACTCATACATGATTTTACTGAAGAAGTTTAGTCTAGTTTAGTTTTGAGGTGAAGGTCAGTAGCACAGTAACTAGCTGAAATATAACAAAGTACAGTGCCCTGTGTAAATGCAGCTTGCCTCTGTTTTATCTCAAGATGCAGAGGTAAGGACCATAAGCTCATCACAAAAGATGCAGAGAAGGACACTTTTGAAAGACAGAGAGTTGAGGAAATAACATCATTTATTTGGGAAACCTGTATAATTGCCTGAAGTACTGAGAATATTTGCTTTCAAGGCTTTTGTGGGTCAGATTTCCTCTGCAGAGGCATTTAGCTCTGCCAATTGATAAGATATGACCTAAGGAATCTCATATGAGTTTAACTTTTCCACCTTACTCTCTGTTTAAAGAAGCTCCCAGAATCCTTGCTAGCATAGACAA
This sequence comes from Dromas ardeola, assembly GCA_013398915.1. Classification (NCBI taxonomy): domain Eukaryota; kingdom Metazoa; phylum Chordata; class Aves; order Charadriiformes; family Dromadidae; genus Dromas; species Dromas ardeola. The sequence goes on from VYZM01017503.1 coordinate 469,360, forward strand.
TATGATGTTTGTTTTTATATACCTTGGGTGGGGCAGGGGGGATGCTTAGCTTCTCCTTATGTCACTTGTCCCATTCCTTACCAACTCACACAATCACAAAATAAACCATATTTAACCTGCCTTTTAACTGTCTCTGGCAACACTTGTTTTTTCATTATCAAACTGTGTTACTGGCATATCTTAGGCCATGGGATAATTGCTCAATAAATTAACTTCACCACTTTCCCAAGAGGATCTGGACTGGATATAAACAATCTGTCGGATGCACAGTTGTAGTTAACTGTTCAAAAAAGTTAAGTCAGAACAAATGAAAACCTGAAATAGGCAACTGGAGAATGTAAGTGAAATTTTCAAAGCAGTCTATGCCTATGAAAGTGCATTCCTGTTTATTTTAATGTGCTTAGACTTTCTGTGTTTGTTTTTGTTGATTTTTTTTTTAATTACAATGTATTTAGTTTCATTCAGTTCTCTCAACTTCTCATCTTTTAAACTCTGCCTTCCTCCCATGACTACAGGTTTCCCCATGGGTTCTGCCCAACATAGGAGTCTCTTTGGCTATTGAATAAAACTAGGGCTGTGTCTTGGATCAGCCACACTATGATACTGGATCAAATGCTACTTGGACTCTGCTTCAATCATGCTGCCAGAGAGAAAGCTACTCCTGTACTGGAGCAAGTGGAGGTAGGTCCTTGTTCTGCCTCTCTGACCCAATGTTTTGTGAAGGGGAGGTTATACCAACAGTAATACAATTTTTCTTCCTCTCCAGAGGAAAAAAGACAGCAAAACCAAAAAGATCCAACCAAAACCAGATATGCAGCAAAATATGATGTAAGGAAAAAAAAAAGTAATTCCCTGGGAAATGCTATCTCCTGTTAACTATAGTCATAAACTCAAATTTAAGAAGGCAAAGTAGGAAAAGATACATTTTTTAGTTTAAGGTTTTGTCCCGTAGGAGCTGGAATAACTTGAATGATAGATACAGCCATCACAATTTCGTCACAACATAGCTCTCAGCTGTGGAATGATTAAAACCCAGAATTAAAGCAAGCATTTACTAGACTAATAAAATTCCTGTCAAACCTGATTTCCACAGCTGGATTATACCTTCTTAGGCTACAGCAAAACAGTCAAGATTAGCCAAAGTCTTTCAAAAAGGAAGTCCACCTAAAATAACCTTTGCTTCATTATCAGGCCTAACCTTACTGAGCTGAATTACATCTTTGTCACAACTAAAGTCACAACCCTGAAGAACTCTGCTACAGATAGGACAAAATTGTGAGCTCCTTATCTTTACCTTAGAGGAACTCCAGGCAACCAGGAAGCAGTTTCACTGTCTATACTACTCTTTGCAGTACAGAGGCTGCTAAATTTTTGCATACAATAGTTCAGTATTTCCCCAGAGCTGTATGTAGGGGCATGACCTTGCCTTTAAACAGGAGCTCACTACAGAAGATAAAGAAGTGGAAGATGAGAGCTTTTTTTTTTTCCCTCTAGTGTCAGCAGTCAGTCACCTTCCAAACAGCTGGGTGGTTTTGCTGAGGACTCACTACCTATATTCTCAACTACTACGCTGGTGTGTCAGCTGTTTAACAGAAGGAGTGGGAGCAGGTTCTAGGTAGTAACTGAATTTAGCTGTGACGTTTCATTTCATAGTGAAACAGGTTATTTTTTTTTTGCTAAAAAAATGCTCACATGCTCCCTTCTTGCCAGTTTAATTACACCTTCAATAATTCAGTCAGTAGTTGCTCAATCTTCCTAGTTAAATTATTAAGTAGAAGAGAGGAAAAAACCTGCAACTGAGCATGTGAGATGGAGTGCTCTAGGAATGCAGCTAGGGTTGGGCACACACAACATCTGGAAGAGCGAGTCCTGAAGCGATTCTCCATCTGAGCCTTATCTCGCATCTCTGAACAGACAGGATTTCCCTTCTCCCCTCTCTGCTTCCCTCCCTCTTTGCTTTTGTGTTTTTTTCCATCTTATTAACACTTCCCATCACCTTTCCTGAACAAAGATTTTGGGTGTCCTTGTGGCTTCCCCAGTAAACTGACTGTCTTTTTACATGCTGAATGGAAATGTCAGGTCCCAAACAAACTTCAAGGCGAGACATCAGAAGAACAAGGAAAGGCTTGTTTTAAGGAGCTGGGAAAGAGCATAAGGTATCTTGAACTTCACTGGGGGTAAAGATAAGGGTTTCATACAATAGCTAAAGATGAAAAAAAGAAATCCTTAGAGAAAATATGGGAAGAAGGAACATCTAACAGGTAGGTCAGAGATGTGGGAATAGTGAAAGAAAGCTGGTAGCTTCACTGAGACAAAGGAACATGGAAAGCAAGAGGGAGAACGGATTTGGGATTATACATGAAATGGCAGAGACAAAGTAAAATGACATTTTTTAATGCTATAATTAACTATCTTTATTGAAGCTTTCTTTCAGCTTCTAAATTTGCATATGTGCTTCCCATATTGATACACATTCTGGTTATTAACTTGCGACAAGGTCATCCACTTGAAAAGAATTTTCAGAACAAGGCAATGGAGTAATTAATTTCTCTGTTAAAGAACTTGTTTAGCCAATAACAGTTTTTAATATTTTAAGACAATTTTCTCCTACTTAGAAGAATATACGGACTATGTGTGAATAAGTAGTAGAAAAAACCTTACCCCTCAAGGAAAGCGGTGAGCTAATTAAAGCACTTCTCATATGCTGATACAATATTAAAAAACTAATTAATTACAAAATGTGGCTTTCTGCTGGCTTTGAGAAAAGTGGTGCATAAATTAATAGAAAGGTATTGCAGCCAGATACACTACATGGCAAGCAAATCAAAACCATGCTGGTCATTATGGGATATAAAATCCACAACTGGTTGTGGTCCACAACTAACAGTCGGTGTTCTCTTTGCACAACCCTATGAGATCAACACGCTTACGAGATCACGGCACTTACGATGAGATCTCTGCTTTCCCTATAAAGTACCAGCACTTAGTACTCTCCAGCTGTTCATTCCCCTTCCCCCTCCATACACATTTCCATAGTGCTGCTTTTCTGATAATCCCCCACGGCCTCAGGACTTCCTCTGTAGCTAAAATAAGATATAAAGCCATATTAGTCTCAGCATAATGAGTGATGCATCAGACCTCTACTTCTATACGCTGCCACTGTCTTCCCAGCTTATCAGAAATAGAAAAAAATGGATACATATATCTCTGTATGAGCAAATGGGGGATTGTCCTCAGCACGAGCTCTTCATTGTTATCAGTGTTACGTATTGCTGCTGCTGGAGCTGTGCAGACACAAAGCATTCTTTTGTAGGAGCTGAATTTCACAAAAGCACAGTGTCCTTTTCTTTAAAGGAAAATACAAACTGGACCGAAGAAGTCAACAACGTACAGAGAGTCCTCCATGTTTATTAACTATCTTGGGGACTGAATGCTGAAAGGAATTTGCATCAGGTTGTTCACCAGTTCTTGAGCTTTGGCTTAGTATTTTGCTTTACTGGAAAATGACAAAGGAAGAGAGCAGGAATTGTGCCAGTCCAGGATTTCAAACTTGAAATGGAGGAAGCCTGAGAATACTGCTTAACTTCTGCCCTGCATGAATTCATTTATTGCAAAAACCAGAGGGACTAACACAGAGACCAGCAGTACGTTGGCTGGAAATAAGGAGCTGTGCTTATCCCCATATACACTGCTTAGATCAATAGTTTACCAAAGGTGAAATTAGCCCCAAGGCCATATGCAGCAAATGGGAGGAGGGTATTACTAGAACTGGGCTGTATAAAACGTAAGATCTTGTTTTAAGAAAGGCGTCCAACAGTTAATGTTTTCTTAACATTTCAAATGGGGAAAACAAGTGATTAGGTTGGGAAATCACAAGACATGCCAAAACTATGCATATTTTGGCAGTGGGGTAAGCAGCACAGGGAAGTCCACCATGGCCAAATTATAATGCAAATGTCTAAATATTCAGGCACTGCAGCAAGAATTGCCTCCTGAATGGAGTCCAGGAAAGCAAAGCACCAAGCAGTCCATGGAAAACGATAGCTGGCAGCTCCTGCAGCAGGAACAAGACTAAAAGTTGGTGCCTCACCTGTCATGGAAGAACTATGGTACACTTCAAATAGCTTAAATTTAAAAATCTCAGCTCCATATTCCCTCCCGTACAGGCAACAAGAGTGGATAAGGGAGAATTGCTTCCTGCTGCGTTCCATCATGATCTCGGCGCAGATCCAAGAATCTTTATGCCATGTGTAATCCAAGCCCGCTGTGGATGGTGGTGGTGGACGCGTGGAAAGAGGCGCTGCAAGGTTCAACTGCCCTTGGCTAGGAGCTGCCTCCACTCCCTCTTGCCTCCTCAGGACCTCAAAAGGTCAGATAGTCCATGCTTCCACTGACCACCAGGTATGGCAGAATCTGTCCCTTACCATTTAGGGGCCACAGTGTATGGGACAGTCAGGAAAACACAGAGACCACGCACAGATTGCAGTTGGCTGCATACAACCAAACCAAGATGTGGTTTGTGCCATCTCCATGAGGCTTTGTACTTGCTTGTTGTTCCCCAACAATCAGTGGGAATGATTATTTTCCACAACTATTCGTCTGAGACTGCAAGTGCAGAGCTGCTGTTAGTGTTTCTGCGTAGGGCAGTGATGCAGTGTTGTGTAGTCCAGACCGGGAAGAGATGCTTTCTGTAATGGGCACACCACAACTAGTGGCATGAGTGTGAAGAGCCTGAGAAATGGGCTATAAGCACGGTTATTTCTATAACAGGGGACCCCTCCAGCCTTTCTCAGAAGCTGAAGTGGGCACCAGTGCCCAGTGGCCAACATTTTGAAAACAGGCTTTTGCAAGCAATTCCCAGTCCACCAGTAGGGTAGACTTCTGCACGCACCTGGCTTTTCTGTTGAATACAACAGTGTCTGCATTCTGGTGACCTTCAGAACGTAGATGGCTTAGGAAAAAAGCTTCTTGACAGAGCTCCATGGGACTGTCATGAAATTGGTATTATCCCCCTTTTGTAGACAGAAAAGAGAGGCACAGAGAGACAGGGACAATTTTCTCCAGTTATTGGCAACTTACCCACTAAGGATCACGGCTCATGGCAACCACTTAAGGGAAGATGCTCAGTGGTGAAATGTTAATGTCTATTGCTTGACCAAAGTAACTATGGATTTTACTGTTGAAGTAAAGGCCTTGTAACTCACATTTTTCTTATGGATTTTTCTGCTGTTTGCTCCATTAATGAGATCTACTTGTGGTCATGATTAATACCTATTGCAGATATGTAAGAGGAATTCTGTTGGGACACGGATATTGTATGCCCAAAAAGTAGCCTGACTGACAATACTCTACAACTTTGAATTCTTTCATCTTTTTATTTTTTACCTCCACAGGCTGGGAAAACTCAACGAAACATATTTATCACTGGTCATCACTTTTTCATTTCAGCTTTATCTTTGTAAAGAAAGGAATCTTGCTTAAAGTCTCAAATTCTTCTTCATATTTCCCAGACCCAAATGCGGCTATAAGATCTGTCAAAGAAGGATATGGAGTCCTTTCTTTTTGCTCCTTCAAGTGCTATGTTCCTGATACAGATAGCATTCTGGAAAATCATATTACCAAAGTCAATGTCTGTGCTTTTGGGAAGATCCAGTCATTGCAATCAGGGTCATTATAACAGCAACAAACTGAAAAGAATTAAATTACTTTTGATCAAGACTGCCTCTTCTCAGTTGGTTGCCTGTTGAATCTGATAGACATATAATCTAAGCAACAGATTCAGGGATCCCAGCACCTGCCAAATCAGCAAGATGAGGAAGATACACTCTGGTGGCCTGAAAGCAAAGTACATCTCTTTGATCAGAAAGAAAAGTGAAAAAATGATTGCAAATTCTCTTCCTTCACATTTTTCAGCATGAAGTGTCTCAGAGGAAAAATGTTTCCCTTGACAAGTGATCTAAACCAACTCTTTGCACATTGGTACTGCTGGTTTTGCTGGTGAATGATCTCTGGATCTTATGGTTTTGGTTTTTTTTTCAAACAAGTTAATTGCTTGCATTGTTTGGGTTAGGTTTGGGGTTTTTTTCCTATTAAACAGAATGTCTTGTATATATCAGATAAATAAGGCACCTTATTCCTGGACCAAAGGAATCTAACCTGTGGAGGAAAAATCTTTTACTTCTAGGACTACACTTATTTTTAGATTCATATATTAAAAAATTCCTGGGGACAGATTCTGCCATTGTTGCCCAGCTGAGTCATACTCTTATAAATAACCCCACTGCAGAGAATGGCTTTTCTTTTAGGGTAAGACACTTTTCTGCAGATGAGATGTGATTGAGTCTGGTCCTTGGAAGCTTCCTGCAAAAATCACACTGTTTTTCCTCCCGTTCTCAAGTGAAAGGGGAAAAAAAGAAGCCATCATTTAGTAATAAACCAGATTTCCAGCTTATCTGAAGAGCTCTGGATAAAGGTCCTCATGGGCCACTGTCCTAATAAATGTTTAGATATGTAGTATCTTTGCAATGGTTCACTTGATTAAAACACAAACCTAGCTAGATTAATGGTCACCGCAAGTGATCATTAATATTATTCCCTAACCTGTGACACAGCAGAGAATACAACAGGCTGATAATCTGCAAGTAGCTTCAGTTCCTTCCTCTGCCTCTGACTGATGGAGCAATTTTGAGTAATCCACTTCCTCTATCTGCACCTCAGTTTGCCACCTGTCAAGTAGGAATAGTGCCATTTAGCTTCCAATATAAATTGCTAACGTGAAAGTGATGCATGATGGAGTGGTATTTGCTATGCCATCCATTTCTGCAGTGCCACACACACGAGTACTTTGCAGTTATTCACTCAGTTACACAATGTAGGTATGTTTCTTGCAGTATCTCCTGTTGTACTCCTCATATCACATACACAGCAACAGGATGCCTCATACTTCTATGTACTTGCCAGTGACTGTAACTCCTTGGTCTTCAACCCTTCCTCCATTCCTTTTTCATAGTAACTTTGTGGTAATCTACTCTGTGCTGGACAAAAATATCTGAGAAGGTTTCATTTGGGGCAAGAGAAATTAAAATGTCTCAGCATTCTCCCGAACTCCTAAAAGATTACATTCTTTGTTCATCAATGACCTTATCCAAAGGACTGTAGCAGAGCTGGACTCATGGGCTCAAGTGACGTATCATGATGGGTGTTTACAACTGACAGGCTTAATTTTTATTTCCTTGATTTCAATAAAAAAATACTTCCATGATCTCATGAGGTGACTTTGTAACACAACAGCTTGATGCTTTACAGCCTGCCTCTCAGTCACTTGGAATTACAACTTCCTTTGAAAGAAATCCTACTGAAATCAATGGCTTCTTGAAGATCAAGGTATCATTTATCCTGTCTAAGAGTGACAGAATTATATAGATATCTTTAATTGGTCCGAATCCTGATGTTATTCTTCAAAACACCTTAGATGTTTTGCTTGATCTGATTATGATTGAGTAGTAACAGTCAAAAGATGAACGAGTAGGAACTTCCGAACCCAATATATTTAGAACAAACCTTTCCTACAGGACTGGTCTGTCAATTTTGTGCCTTAAGCTATTCAGTGTAGCCACTTTAAAAACACTATTCTTTGTATTTAATATTAATCCCAGATTATAAAATGAAACATACATCTTTCCAATAGCCTGTTCAAAATCCTTAGATCCATTGGAAGTATTTCACATAATGTGCTCTAGACCATAATGGAAAATATGTGCTCACACCATAATAGAAAAGAGAGCTGTGCGCCATGTTGCTAGACAAGCGGATAAGCCTGTGTGACGTGGCTGGGAATAGAAACAGCATTAGTATACCTTGGCAATGGATGTAAAAGCTATGTCAGCTGTGTAAGTAGGGACTGATTGTCCTTCCTACACCATGACACACGCTTCATTTAATGTGCCTGTTCCTCTTGTGCTGGTCCCGAATTTAGGACACATAAAGGATTAATCAAGCTTATACCCAGGACATGTCAGACAGAACACTTCTATATGCTTGTGTAGTGAGAACAATTCCATCAGAACCACCTTATATAGAGAAGGCTGTGCCCTTTCAAGAAACCGAGTCAGATGCTTGTGTATTTAGATGATCAGAACATACAAAGTATATCCCAAATTTTCAAAATCATAGGATTAGTTTAAAAGGTATGACACTTAAGAAAATAATAATACAGGATTGGCTTTCTGCCTCCCGATTTTCCAAATGTTTGCGTCTTCATCTTTGACCCACCACCTTAGAATCAGGAAATCTGCTTTATTTAAAAAGTAAAAAAAATTAAAATTCACATCATTCAGGAGAGAGGCTTTAGAGAAATCCCTGCCAAATATCGTACACTGACAACTCCATAAAAGCTTTTGTTTAGGGTCTTCTGCTCCAGAGGAGTTTCATTTTTGCTTTTCATAGGTTTATCCAGCACATTCAATATGAAATGAATCCTGTACCCTTTCTTCTAAATATGTATATTGTCCTCAACCAGGGGAAACTGAAATATAGGATGTTTGAAAGAAATTCAAGTATCAATTGATAAGACTCAGTTTAGTATATTCATCAAAGGCAATCTTAGTTTTCAGCTGTAAACCCAATTCTGTTGGTATCCAGCAGTGGTTTCTCAGGTATATGCTCTGCATTTAAGTATATATATATACACATGCATACATCCATATGTCCAGGGTTTCAGTACATTGGACCAAATTCTGCCTTGAATTATACTCCACTGACTTCAACAGAACTTCCTGGGAACATACACAGAGAAAGCACAACTAGATCCATCACTGCTGCATTGCCTACTTCCTTCTCATTACTTTAATTGATTTTCCTCCCATTTGGCCCCATTCTTAAAGTCTTTGGCAGGTTAAGAATTAGGCAAATTCTCTGGAAACAACTTGTACTTACTGATCCTCATTCACTGTATAAATTACACAATGCAGTCATGTGAGGTAAAAGAAGGATTTTTGCTAATAACTTATTTAAATACTAATTAACAAGTCAGTTCTAAACATACAGGTATCTTTATCTCTCGCGTGCTTCCAAAACATTTTAAAACTTTGATGGAGCACACAATCTTCTATTCCCTTCCGAGCAACTAATATTCATTTAAACACCACATTGCTTTTATTTTCTTTCCACTTCATGTCTGTTGTTTGCAAATTGATCCTTATGACTCTACAAATTCCAGGCAGTTATAAGTTGAAATTCATTGGAATTCCACCAGATCTATTATTCGCAGGACTTCCTAGCTGCATAAATAAAAGGTCAACTAACTGAATATACCAGGCATACAAAGCAACATGCAAAACCATCTGTAATTAAGAGGTGTAAAAAGAGCTCCACTATTTTGTTAGGGGAAAATGATAGGTACAACTTCAATTTCAAATAATTCACCCTGCAAAGTGCCAAAGTGCATAAATATACACAAAAGCCAGTGCATTAGTTCTCAGTATAGATCTAATTAAATTTATTTGGAACAATGAATTACAATAGACTAGTTTATGTCTCATAACAACTACTGCATTTTTCTTCATATTTAGCAAATTTAGTCTTTTTGCAGATCTTTTACTTACACAGATGCAAATTTCTTGAATATGACACTGTTTCCTGTCTCATTAATGATTAATTTGGCTTTTGTTCTGCACCTACCAGAAAGCTACACTCCTCTGCCACCTAGTGCTTTAAAGAAGTATATTTTATATCAACAGCCAGCCCTTGCTGGCCTAGTGTGTTCAACAGACGAGATGAGGACTGTGCAGAAACGTTTTAATAGAATTTCCTTGCTAAATGGCAGATTAAAGGGAAACTTGGTTTATCAACCTCTATGGATATCATAATCGATCACTGCCAGCTCTATCTCTAAATGATATACAAAATCACTTAGCAACTTGCATTCTCATATTTTAGGACATTACATCACCTTCCTGGTTCTTTCTAAAATGTAAAATAAAATATTTTTTACATAAAATCCTTATAGAAGAAAAACACAATCAAATATAATATGTATTTAATCATATGAAATTTTCAGACAAAAACAGAACGTCTTTTTCAACTATTAACAGGTTCCCAATGTATCAAAGTGAAATTTTCCGAAGGCATATAATTTTTTTTTTTAAATGGATTCTGGAGTACAGCATTTGTAACAACCAGCTTGCTTTTGTTAGTTTTAATTTACATTGTTTCAAAAAGGGTATGTTTATATATAGTACTAGTGCAACTTATAGTTCTTTGAAAATTACATATAATCAGGGTTTATTTCAAGTAACAGACTATGCCACATGTTTTACAGGAATTCTGGATTTTTTTTTTAATTTTTTTTTTTTAAAAAGTAATGGAGCTTCATATTGTCAGTGTTAACAAAATGAAGCTATGACAGTGAGCTTTCCTTTACTCTTCTTTTGAAAGAAAAGTCATTCAAACTAAACTGTTCTGACTCTCACTGAAGATAATTTCTTTTTCGGAAAATTAACTGGTACTGTATCAATTGCATCTATGAATCTTCAATATTTGTCAGTTGTTTCCAATTTTTCTTTTAGAGACTATGAATGCCGGATATTTCAGTGACTTTTTTTCCCCACATTACTCAGAAACCACTCTGAAATATTATCAAGCATCTCCTCTTGTCTAGATTGCACAAATGCAGTACTAACATAAGCAGCATGGCTGTGAAATGAATTATTACCTAACCGTGACCTGGCAAGTATCTTAGAGTGCCTACCATTGACAGACTGACTTCACTCCTGTTTCATAAGAACTCTATTTGTAAAGTATCTTCATTGCTTCACTGATGCTATAATTCAATACACTAATGCAATATACTGCCAATTATAATTATTACTCCATTAGCAGAAACCACATGTCCTCTCGCATGTTTAGAGAAAAAGTGTTTTTTGGGCTTTTTTTAAGAATAACTCTGCGTTTCCGAGAAATTAACCCATGACTCTCAACATCCCAGGCTAATTTAGCTTATTTCTGTATGGAACCTTTGTCAAAAATATAAATCTATAAAAAGGAACTAAAGAGTAAGATATAATTGGTCTTATAATATGTAGAGAAAGAAACCAAAAAATCCCCACCTCTCCCTAAAATACATACACACTTTTCCCTTGTGACAAAATATCTGTCTTACTGCTTGGCTAATCTCACCTCCAATATGTCTGTCCCATCCCATGCAGCTCTAGCAAAAGTAAGCCTTCCACTCTGCATCCTGCTTGCCACCTTTTATTGCCTTCAGTTCTGAATAAGTGAAAAACAGACATGACTGTAATAAATCCTGTTTGGACAAATCAAAAAGAACTTATGTTGTTTGCTTGGATACTGTCAACTAAATGGCATCAATTTACACTTAACATCTTTCATTATTCCCTTAGACTATAGAGGAAATGCAACATGTCCGCTAACATCTGTTCCTACCAGTTACGTTTCAAAACATGGAATCCAGAGTGAGGAGAGCAGAAATGAAGATTTACAGCACACACGAGCTCACTCCTTACGCAGGCATAACTGGCTCAGCCATGTACAAACGAAGGCTATTCTGTAAAGCATGGTCCTGTGTCCTCCACTTTCATATTCTTACTGCCCAAGCTGCCGCTTTTCTGACCCTGACACAAGCCAAGCTATAGGGAGGTACCCACTAAAACCCAAGGAAACACAGGGATATCCTAGCCAAGGTTAGGGGCAGACTTGCACTTTTTTGCAGCAAATAGCTATTGGACTGGCTGAGGCATAAATTAACCAGTACCGTTTGTGTGCTGAAATCCCAACCTAATACTGAAAACAGTCTTCATCTTAAATGCAACGGTGCGGCTAAAACCGAAGTGAAAATCCACAGCAAAGTGCTGTAACCGCACCACTGCACAGTACCAATGGACAGCAGAGGGCAGAGCTGTCCCCTCTCGGCAGAAGACTCAAGCAGGAAGGCACCGCTGTTCTTTGAGGTTTTCCAAGCACACCCTGACCACCCAGACTACCTTAATGGCAATGGCTACAAAGAATCAGCTTTGAATCTTGTCAAATGGACAGATTTCCAGTCATTACATTTCAACTCGTTATTTCACTCAAGAAATCAAGTGCACTTTGAGGGGTGAAAAAAAGGCTTTCCATATCCCTGTAAGACAGAAAATTATTTTGTATACTGACAGTGGCAAGAAACACTTATCCTTCAGTCTGGTAAAGACAAATTGCAAATACTACATGCAAACCACAGCTTTGCTCAAAACCAGGACCATCACGAAGTATCTCAAACAGCAGCATTGTGGAGAGATCCAGGCAGATTCTGTTAAGAGCCATGGAAATAACCAGATAACTGTATCTTTCCTTGTAAACATCCTTTGTATCTAATCAACATTGGTTTTGAACCTTTTTTTTTTCCCCCCACTTTTTTCCTCTCCCCTCCAAAAGAACAGCAGCCAAAAACAGAAAGCAGATTTCCCTGGGGAAACTTGACATGCTTTATTTTACATCTGTGAATGTTTTCCCTTTGTTAAAAAAAATGTTATTTACAAAACCAGCTTAGAACAGTAGCATACAAATCATTCAGTGTACTGTACGCGGATGTCCAAACCCAAGGTAGATCCTGATTTCTCTTTAATTGTTCACTGCTACGATGTATCACTGAGGACTTCCCACTACATGCTACAGAAACAACACCTGATTGCAACACCATATGGCATGACATATGACTCAAGCAGGATTCCCAAAAGTTCATAGCTTTTCCGTATCAACATTTAGTGAACAAAAAGAAGAAAACACTCCTGAAAAACACGGTCTTTCTTGCTATAGCAACTGTTTTTGTTAGCATTAGTCCTATAGCATCAATTTTGAACAAACCAAGAGGGACGCTTCCTGGCTCTTTCAATGATCCGCTTGCCTTCATCTTTTTCTGTGGGCTTTTCTCCATCATAAAGGACGACAGTCTCTACATTTGGAGCATTAAATGGTCCTCCTTCCTTTTTATGGATTTCCAACCGTATCAGTCGAGTTTCTGCTTTTACCTTTGCATAACAATAACCACAAAGGACGTGTTTCTGTTTCAAGTTTCCACATTCAGGACAAACATCTATGTTCGTCTAAAAAAAGACAGTGGAAAATAGGAAATTTTGTAATTTGAACAACAGCAACAAAATAAAAAGGGAAAAATCACAAACTAATAAAAATGTTAAATGAAACACCAGAGAAATTCAATTGTCTTTTAAAAATTTATTCTTAAAATGTTACATACATATTTATGTAACATTTATGTAATATTTATGTACCATTACGTAAAGTAATTTTTCTGTAGTGTATTGCTATGTCAAATGCTTACTACTAAAAATAGCCTATGAAGTCAATACCGGAATCATTATGCTTATTGACGTTCGGAAGACTAAAAACCTATCAACTCAGATGCACAAAAAGTATAGACCTTTTCTATTTATACTAGCCCTTTAGCTAAGATTTCTTGGCTTGCACCTAAACTGTCACTGTTTATTTAACCACAGACTACTGTCACACATGATGAATGTCGCTGTTACAAAGTATTTTGAAGATTAAAATGTCTTTTAAGCTTATTTATAAACAAATTCCAGAAAGCTTTTTCAGTCAGTATTGACCCCCATAACCATTCTCTAAAATAACTGAGATAAAAACCGCCTGGTGTAAATCTTACTCCAGCCTGCTTGCTTGCCATTAGCAAAATAACTTGCAGTGAATAAGCCAGTGAGCCCATGGGAATCTGGTGATTACCTTCACTTTTATCAGCTTATTGGGATTTCTTCGCCTGCAACGGTTCACTTCAATGGTGCGCCTTTTCTTTGGCGCCGCCATCCACAAGATGCTATCTAACAGGCTGGGCGCCTCATTACTTTCTGTAGCGTCCCTTACTGGCTCTGGAAGAAAAGCTGGACCTTGGACAGCTAGTGCTGGTCCTGAAGGGGAAAAAAAAAAGGTAATTCATGACATCCAAGCCCCACGTGTGCAACCGAGGAAATACAACATAGATGCTACTGACACCCCCAAACCTGGGAGTGTTGTAGTAAAATTGATATTAACTAGAAAAATGAAATATTACACGTAATCAAAGCATACAAGGGAACCTCCTGCTAAGTCATCTATAAGGCCCCAACCCCATTTGATCAATAGTAACTAGACATGATTTATCTAAGATTAGATTAAGGAACTAACTACTAGATAATGTAGCGTTGTCGATATGCAGGATATTCCTGTCAAGAAAGTGATGAACTGTAGGCCTGGTCAGCAAATGGAGAAAACCACCTGGAACTGCCAAGATTAAAGGAGAAGTAGGGAAAAGGTAATTTCGGCAGGGGGAGATCATGACCCCCGGCTCATTGACCACCTACCTTAATGATACCACCTACTTAAAAGAGAACAATGGAAGAAGAAAACAAGAGTCTGCGCACTAATTTACACAGGAAGCAAAGAAATCTCGACCAATCATTAAAGAGAATAACAATGAATATGTACTAATTACTAGAATATGGAACAATCAGTGTATAAAAAAGGGAAATTTTTGAAACTAAGGTGTTCTCCGGTTTTGGGACGAGCATCCCGTTTCTGCGCATAAATGGAATAAACTTAGAAATAAACTCAGCTCTGTATGTTACTAGCTTGCACACAGGGCAAAGAACGCAGGTTTGGGACAACAGCAGGAGCGGCCCGCGGCGCCCCCCCACCCCGTTCCCTCACCACCGGCAGGGCTGGGCGCTCTCCCGCTCCGGCCCCCTCCCCCCGCCCTTCAACGGCAAGAAACGGTTCCCGCTGCCGCCCTCTCCTTCAGGCGGGAGGGGAGCGGGCCGGCACCTACCCCAGGGCGGGCTCTGGCCCCCGGAGAAACCCGGCAGGAGGCCACGCTCCAGCCGCCCCCAGCACCGCTGAAGGAGCCCGCGAAGCCGCGGCAGCGGAGAGAAGACGAGCACCAGAGCCGCCATGCTCCCGCACAACCCCGCCGAGGCCGCAGAGGAAGGGAAGGCTCGGCGGGCACTGGGCACGCGCGCCTGTCGCTGAGCCTTCTGGGAAACCGAGTGCCCCGAGCACGTCATGGCGTAACAGGGAGAGAGGTCGGGACTTCAAGTCCCAGCATTCCCCTGGGTACCAGGAACAGGGGCGGTGAGAGGGAGAGCGAAGACTTCAAATCCCAGCATGCCTCACGGGGCGCCTCTTAGCCAATCGCGTCCCTCACCGGCCCGGTGCTCCTTCCCGGCATGCTCCTCTCTTCTCCTCCTCCTCGCCAGTCAGCGCGCTAGCTGCGTCCTCGTGCCGGAAGTGGGCGGGGCGACCGCGCCGGGGGAGAGGGAGCTGGTGAGGGGAGCGGAGGGGTTTGTTCCAAAATGGCGGAGCGCGGCTACAGCTTCTCTCTCACTACCTTCAGGTACTTGAGGGGGTAGAGAGCCGCTGGGCCGGGCTCTCGGCGGGCGAGGGAAAGGGCGGCGTAGAGCCTAGGCGGGGCGGTCTTGCGGCAGCGGGGCAGGTCGGAGCGGGGACTTTGCAGAGTCATCGCCTCCCCGGTGGGTCCGCGGGAGCCGGGCCTGCCGGCGCTGGGGGCTGAGGGTGTCTGGGCCCGGGCAGAAGGGGCGGGAGTGGGGAAAGCGGCGGGGACAGACAGCTTCCGGGCGTCTTCGTAAGCTGAATGGCTGCAGGCGCAGCCGGGGATTGAGGCGGGGGCTGAGGTGAGAGTCCCGGGTCTTACCTGATCTCTGTCGCAGACCCCGGGCCCGAGTGCAGCCGCTGCTTGTATTTTCTGTCGTCGGTGTAGGTCAGAGTCCTTGTGGGGCCAACAGAAGTTCTGTCTGCTCACTGGTAGTGCCTTCCTGCGAGTGCTTGGTGAAACGGTTTGGCAAACTTAGGGTCCCCACGCACACGCTTTAGGCTGGGCAGTAATTCTGAGCTAACTGGAAATGCGTGATGATAGCTGAGCTACGGTATCTTGAGAGCTTGGTTCAGAACAAACTTTACAGATGCAGGAATGAAAGAAGCTTTCAGATAAGTTT
The DNA here is from genome assembly GCA_013398915.1 of Dromas ardeola. NCBI lineage: Eukaryota > Metazoa > Chordata > Aves > Charadriiformes > Dromadidae > Dromas > Dromas ardeola. The sequence goes on from VYZM01017503.1 coordinate 485,373, forward strand.
TAAATACTTTATTTCCCTTCCTGCCGCACTTTGCAGGCGGTGCTCTCCTTGCAGTTTGTGTTGTGCACAGCCTAGATGCGGGATGATGCATGCACAGATACGCTATCTATACGTATCTAGAAAAGTATTGCTCTAATACATACACTTACGATTAATTCAGAGAAAAGGAAATTACTTTCCATTCTTTTCTTGTTGATTAAACTACTAAGCTATCCAGAATTATATTATACATGTAAAAAGAAAAGCCACGTGCAAGAATCTTTATGCTGTTTTTGGTAATGTGCCCCCTTAATCTCGGAGCAGAGTAATGCTGTGTAATTGCAAAGTAGGATCCTAACGGCTTGTTGCAGTTAAGCAAATGAAGCCGTTCACAATCTAAAACTAGGAAAAGAATCTTAATGGATGGATGCAGCCAAGCATGCCTGTTTTACTCCAGTGGATTGAATTCTTTATTAGGAAATGTTTTCCTGAGGCAGTTACAAACTTTGCTACTGTACAGAAGCACTACATGCTCTAAAACTTGAAACCATTTGATTTTATATTCACATGGAAGAGAATATACCTACTTACGCTTTCCCTCATTCACCGTTCCTTGTACTGAGAATTATTTTTTTTAGTTTGTGCTTACTTTTAAAATATTTTGCTACTGTTCTGTATATTTTAATTGCTGGCATAGGAAACTGTTGTTCTGGTTTGTTAGTATTTAGTAGTGGAGAAGCTAGAATTATTACTTTGTCACCTTTATACATACACTGTTTACTCACTGTAAAATAACTATGCTAATTGATTATTGCTTGCTTTGTTTTTCCTAACTCCTCTAAGCACTGAGTTACATAATTTTCTATTTTACTTCTGCATCTATTAAAACAGCGTTGTATAAAGTAGAGCCCAGAGAAGAGATCCCACTTGCAAAAATCACTTGTCCAACAAGTGCCTGGCTCTGTGCTGTCCTTTTCCCTGGGGATTGAGATTGAACCCCTCGATACCCTTCATTCTAGATGAGTCGCTTTGTCAGCCTGACACCTGCTGCTCTGTTCTGGTGATTCTGCATCCATTACCAGAATGACATCGATCATTAAAACAAGATGCAGGAATAGATGGGGTGGAACAGGAGCTGTTTCTGTCTTGTGCCTTTGACCTGATGCGTGCTTCTCAGTCAAAAAGAGTTAGCTGTGTTTTGCTTGTACCATTCAGCAGTGATCATCAGTGTCTTGAAAACTTTTGCAAACCACTTGTATAATGCTAATTTCAGTAGAAAGTCATGAGGTGCTCTGAAGATTTTTCCCACTGAGTGGAAAACTTGTTTGAAATGGTATAGTGTTGGAGAATGGACTTGTCCTCCTTCAGCCTGCATCCCAGTCACTGTTCCCTGTCCAAGACATGTTGGCTTTCATCAGGGTTGTAGGCAGGTGCTGTGTGAGTGTCCCAGTAGCACTGTGCAGCAGTGAGTTCTGTGCTGAACCAGTCCGGTTCTTTTCGAAGCAGTTAGGAATCTTGAGAGTTGTGGTTTATTTTGTTTGTTGTGGTTTTGTTTTTTTTTTTAATTCTGATTAGAATATGCTGATGCTAGGTTTAAAGAGGCTTAAAAAAGCAAGTTAGCATCAGATTGTGGTAGGAAAGATTTGAGCCTATCAGAATTATGTTAGGCTTACTTTTGCATTTTCCTTTTTAGTCCTTCTGGAAAACTTGTTCAGATTGAATATGCTTTGGCTGCAGTGGCTGCAGGAGCTCCATCGGTTGGGATTAAAGGTATGTATAGAAAATAACTACTTTAGTGAAGGACTCGGTATTCTGAGTATCATTTGAGAGAACCAAAATAGTTTGGACTATGTACTGGGTCTTTCTCCATCTTGCCTTCTGTTACATCCTTTGTTTTTCTTTCAGTGGATTTTCACATGTGTTGTGGTTTAACCCCAGCCAGCAACTAGGACCACATAGATGTTTACTTACTTCCCTGCCCCTCACCCCCAGTAGGATAGGGAGAAGAGGGAGAAAAAGGAAAAAAACTCCTGGGTTGAGATAAAGGCAGTTAATAGAACATTAACAGAAGAGAAAATAATAATGGTAAAAGAATATACAAAATAAGTGATGCGATACAATTGCTCATTACCTGATGATAGATTTCCCAGCCCATCCCAAGCAGCGATTGCAGACTCCTGCCCCCTGGCCAACCTCCATTTATATACCGAACATGATGTCTGCGATACGGAATATTCCTTCGGCCAGCTTTTGGCCTGTCTATGCTTCCTCTTAGCTTCTAAGGGAAGCTGAAAAAGTCCTTGACTTAATGTAAGTGTTACTTAGCAACAACTAGAACAATATGGTTTATCAACATTATTCTCATACTAAATCCAAAACACAGCAGCTACTAGGAAGAAAATTAACCCTATCCCAGCTGAAACCAGGACAACATGTTTTAGTGGGTTTAAGATTTCCTTTTTTTTTTTTTTTTTTCCTGCAATTCAATATTTTTTTTTATAAAGAAAGAAGGGAGCAGAGCGCTCTATGCTAGGAGAAGAAAATTGCTTGGGGCATTTTTGAGACACTCAGCTGTTAGAAGTAGGTATCTTTTTTTTTTTTTCTGAGTGTTCCTATCTCTTAAGTAAATAATTTCAGCTGTAGAAATTACACAAAAAATTACTTCAACTACTTAATTGTTAATATGTGCTTCACAATCTTTAGAGTGGGATTATGTGAGTTGTGTGACTCAGAAACGAGAAAGTGTTGAGAGGATTCATCAGAATATCTCTGTTTAACTTCATTGTAAACATGAAGGGTTTTTTAAAAAGGGAGGAGCAAAATTCTTTACAATCTGGTAAACTTTTTCTGTGTTTTAGCTGCTTTCCATAATTTTAATTTAATATAAATAAATAATCTTTTTTCCTCTCCAGCTGCAAATGGAGTGGTGTTGGCAACTGAAAAGAAGCAGAAGTCCATTCTTTATGATGAAAGGAGCGTCCACAAAGTAGAACCAATTACCAAACATATAGGTTTAGTGTACAGCGGTATGGGTCCAGATTACAGGTATTTAAAAATAAATTTACAGGTATTTTCTTTGGTTGCTATTTAGAAGCATTTTCATACAAGAAATGTAACAAACATAGTAATTAGCTTTTTCTTTCTAAGTGTATGGCATAATAATATATTGTATTACACTGTATATGAAATTCACTTTTTCACTACGTTTTTCTTAATATATTCAATACCTTGTGAAATTAGCTATCTAAAGAATGAGTAGGGAATGAACAACAGTGTAATTCAGTCTTGGTTTCAGTTTAAGTATTTTGGAGATTACTCAGTTGATAAAGATAACCCAGCATGGTCTGTGTTTTCTTACATTTAAGTTATGCCAGATGTATAATTCCTTAGCATAGTATTTATTATGAGTTTTCAGTTCTAGTCGTAACAACTAGTTGGAATATCTTTGACATACGAATTTTGTCTGTCTTTGTAGAGTACTTGTGCACAGAGCTCGGAAGCTGGCCCAGCAATATTACTTGGTTTATCATGAGCCCATTCCAACAGCTCAGCTAGTACAGAGAATTGCTTCCGTGATGCAGGAATACACGCAATCTGGGTATGTGGTTTTCTGAATTTTCAAGTTGCTTAGAAAGGTTATGTTATTTAAATGTAAGGAATAACAACTACCTGGTGATTGATTTTTTTTTTTTAATTTTTTTTTTTTTATCAAAAAGGCAGTTAGTTTTTCAATGGAGAATGCCCACAGAAAGAGGGCCAGCGGGAGGAGCACTAACTGGCAGCAGTTGAGATAGGGTCTTCATATCTTGCAAACAAGCATATCAGACAAGGCAGCATACTTTTGGTTTTGTACTGTTGGTTGACTAGGCATTCCTGATCACAGCTCTGGGCTGGTGGGGAGCATTTGGGGGAAGGTTAACACATCCGAAATAATCTAGTCATCTTTGGTTTTCACTGAATAAATTTCACATATTGTGATTTTTTATTTTGTGGTGGTTTGGGGGTTTTTTTTTGCCTGTAGTGGTGTTCGTCCATTTGGTGTATCACTGCTAATATGTGGCTGGAATGAAGGGCGGCCGTATTTATTTCAGTCGGATCCATCTGTAAGTATCATACGTTTGTAAATTCTACTGCTTTTATGAAACATCTAAAATTTTATATGTGCTCATGAAATACTTTCTGTGTTGAGAAGAAGAATGCAGAGCTAGAACAAAGATCCCTTAACATAACCTCAGAAGTCAGAGTGAGCCAATTTCGGTAGGTGCTTGGAGTGAGCCTGGATCATTCTGTGCCTACATGTCCCTGTACTGCTGGAGGGATGGCGGCTGTCTTTGAGGGAGATCACCATCCTGTTTCATGCCTTCTCACCTAGTTGGTAGTGCCAGCAAGAGTGGCATTCTGCAGCAGATACCAGGAAAAAAAAAGTTGACTGCTTATGCTGCCCAAATAGTTGTTCCCTAAACTGGATGGAAGTTAGGCCAAAATCTGTTGCATTGTGAAATGTAATGCATATGCTTTAATATTTAATGACAGTAGTTAATTTAATTGAGTTACGTTTTACATCAAACAAAAACCATGGTCACTGTAGTGATCACTGATGAGCTTCAGATATTTAATTACTACCTGATGCTCAAATGTAAAAAGCACAATGCAGATGCCTTGCATAAGATAGCTTGATTGAGGCATAGAACTGCTGATGGTCTTCGTGCCACAGGAAAGAATAGAAATGATGGCTAAATATCTCATTAGTAGCTAAGATACATCAGATGGCTGATTTGCAACAAGTTACTTACATTACTTAATCTTAAAAAAGAAGAATATATGGAGCGACCCTCAGGGAAGATCTGTCTGTATTCATTCTCAAGGGCAAACATACTATTTCTGTTTAAGGAATCCCAAATCAAAACTATGCTAACAACTTACTAAATCCATCTTTCAAAGTAGTGAGAGGACGAAAATAGGTGGAGACCTATACAAATGTTTTGTGCATTTTTACGGCCTATGTTTCCGTATCAAATTAATCTGAATGTGAGACAGAATAGTCTTCTATGTTCTCAGAACGTTCACTATTTTCATAATTGCTTCTATACTTTTTACCAAGTAATTGAATACGTAATGCTTGACTAAGTTACACAAAACAATTGCTTTTACAGGGAGCTTACTTTGCGTGGAAAGCAACAGCAATGGGAAAAAATTATGTCAATGGGAAAACATTCCTTGAGAAAAGGTAATATTTGATATTTGGATATTTGATACTTGTCTGAAAGGATACTATCCATTTTGTTCAGGTTCCATGTAAAACAGCCAGATAAAAATACACATTTTCAGATTATGAGAACAAAGTTTTAAAATACTTAAGATGGGATGCTTCCAGTTTACTTATGTACACATGCACAGGAAGTTTGCTTTCTTTCAAGTCACACTTTTGTGTTTATGGAGAATTATTTCAGTGCAATAAACATTATATTCAACATTTGCAGAAATATTGTTCTATACGGTGCCAGTAGGAAACGTAGTGAAATATTTTCTTTTGCAGGTAATAGCTTTGACTGTTAATATCCCAGTGCTTACAAATAATATTTGTACCAGAAATAGGAAGATTTTAGTAGTGTTTGAGTTTTTAGAGACTCTAGGATTATTAGGATTTGGAAAGATCTTTTCTCATGCTGAAATTCGTGAATTTTGTCTACAGATACAATGAAGACTTGGAGCTTGAAGATGCCATTCATACAGCTATCTTAACACTAAAGGTTAGCAAAATATTTAAGAAATAAGTTTGTTAGTGTTATCACATCATTGACACAATTGACTGAACTGTATTTTCTTTAATAGGAGAGCTTTGAAGGGCAAATGACAGAAGACAACATTGAAGTTGGCATCTGTAATGAAGCTGGTTTTAGGAGGCTCACTCCAACTGAGGTTAAGGACTACTTGGCTGCAATAGCCTAGTAGAAACTGAGCAAGACTGTGTGATTCACACAAAGGTCTTTTTAATTTTGGCTACTTAAATGTTTTTGTTTGCAATTTTTGCATACTTATTTCTACATGGTTTGTCTGAGAGACTTTTTAAATATCATGTGTGCAAATGCAACAGTCCTACTATACATGGAATCTTATTACTGGTAATTCTTTCCCCTGATACATGGAATCTTTGTACACAAAATACTGTACAAAATATAAAGTTATAATGACAGCCTGAAAAAGGCTAAAGAATAAAATTTGAAGGCCACTGTTTTGGGGGAAGGTGTCCGTGTGTCTTTTTAATCATAGCTTGTATATCTGCATAAAGCTGAGATTTCAGTATCTTTATTGTTGAGGAAACAGAATTTTCCACATTCAGCTATGATGAACTCATGCTAAACCTTCTTTTAAAGAATTTAGATTTTGAGTGGACAGGATAACTTTTTTCACTTTGGAGTATCGTTTAAATGTTAAGTAACTTCCAAAAATGGTTTTATCTGGTGTAAAAGATCATGTACTTTCACAAAGAGGCAGAACAGTCTTCCATTTCAGGTGTGAACTGTGATCTACTTGAGCATCTTTGCTCTTGACCCTCTTGGTCTTTGTCTCAAGAACTTGTTTTCTATTACTTGGGTTATTTTCATGGCCCTAGAAATTGCATTTTTTCAACGCTGAAATACTGTTAGAAATAATGGAAGCAATAACTTACTGAAAACTAAATGCACTTATCACCATCAATAAAAATGAACAGGAGTTACAAAGCAAAATGAGAATATTTAATGTAATTCGTTTATCCCTTGAATTATGCTAAAGTATTTTCCAACTTGCAAGATATTTCTAAAGGTGCAGTACTGAAAAGAACACTTAATTTATGCATTACAACTTTTACAGGTGCAGAACTAGATGCTTGAATATTATTGCGTGTGGGTGTTTGTATTGATGTGTTTGTTATATGTGTAGAGTCGTTACGGTTTTATAGAAACACAAAATTTACCGCAAGTGAAACAGGATAAATATATGTACTATTTTCAGCAGAAATAATCTGGTCTGCAGCCATTTAAGTTACTGTTTGCAGATTTTATTTTTTTGAAAGCAGTCTGATTGTTAAAATGTTGATAATGAACTGGGAGCGATAGCTGGATCACTTTGCTTTGGTGTATGGGAGCTAAGCTAAGCACGTATGGGAGCAGACTGACAGGTTACGTGTTGGCCAGCCATAACTAATAAAGAAAATATAAAATACGAGATAGTCTGCAGAAAGTAGTGCATAAACTAATTGATCTGTTCTTTCCAATGTCTGGCTTCTGATGTTTTATGTTATCACTAGGTAAGTAAGAATTTCTGAAGCATGCCATAAATGAAGTTTTATTTCCTGATGTCAGAAATAAAAGCTGTGTCCAAACGGTTCATTCAGACTTAGTCCAGATCACTTTTTGAGTACTTTATTCGGAAAACCAGTCCATGCTCTGATTCTTCTTCTGGAGAAAATGAACAATTAGGAACTGAAACTGGAGACTTTACGTTGCTAGGTCTTTAATTCAAGCTTTAACAATCATTTGGAAAACCAGAATGCTACTTGAATATTCATATGCATTCACTCAGTTTTTAATACTATATAAATATTTAGAGTAATTTTGTATATGAAGAAATGCAGCTAGGTACATCAGAAAATGGTTAGCATGAACTGTACTAGCTTAGTTGCCTCCTCTACTAGAAACAGTTGATTAGCGAAGAAGGTAGTTGAAACCAAAGCAATTTCAAATAAATCGCGCTAGCTCACTCCCCAGATAGTAACAATGAGGCAAAGGAAGAAAAGTTTTAAGGTTTGGGGGGTGTGGTTTGGAGGTTTTTTTGGTTGGTTGGTTTTATTTCTTTTTTTAATAATTGAACAACTTCCATCTCTGTAGAATTTTACTCATTTTTTACAGGTGGTGAAGGGAAGTGAAAAAATGGTATTTTCCGTCTTTTCCTGTAGCTTAATGATTTAAATGTAGTAACTGTTCTGTGTGTTCTATGGAAACTACTGTGCTCTGAGTAAGGAAAGTGCTACTTTTCAGATACCTGATAATTGGTATAAATGTTGAGGGGGCTTTTTGCTTATTTCCCCCCACCCCGTGGAAGGACAGACAACCGTTACCACGCGGGGTTGTTTTACTGAAGTGTATACTTCAGAAGCGTTGCTGGTTTTACTTCCTTCATGTTATGGCCCGACATTGTAAATGAGTGGCAGCATGGAGTCTGTATGTTTGTCAGATGTTCTGAATGTCCTCTTGTGCCAGGTTGCCTCAGTCAGTGCTTTTGAGGAATGTAAACTGAATAGGTAAAATAATGTGTGATTTGAGTGTTATTAAATGGTAGTAGGTTTTTCTTTAGAGAATAAATAGAAGTGTACCTTGAAAAAAAAAAAAAAGATTAGAACACTACTACTAGGCTATTGTAGCACCATGTATTAGTACACAGTCTCCTTTTATGACAAAAAGCTTCAAAACGATGATCAGTTGTAACATTCCTTAGAGTACTTTCCCTTGAGTGTGCTTTCCTCAGAATGTCATTCTGAGGTATGATCTGAGAGCCCCAGTCATCATTTCTGTGGCAATATTTAAATGTTCCTTATTGGTGTGAAATGAGAAGGGTAGGTCTAATATGGCCTATTGTCAATGGTATGCATTTTGATGAGCCACCAAGCTGGTAGTTGAGAAACTGTTTTTACATTGTTAAGAACTGAGTCCCAAAGCTCCCTGGTAATACTTAAACCCTACAGAGAATCAGAGTTCATGGGACTTGGTGTAATTTGGAAAGAATATGTATACTATTTTGAATTCAGGCTTTATTTAGAGTATTAGATAATTTTCTTAGTGGTAGGTGGATAGACCTTGATATTACGCTGTTCTAATGGTGGTATGATTTGGCGTGTGGGGTTTAACTCTACACTGAAGAAAATCATTGTCATACTTGGCAATGTAGTAGAAGAATAACTAAATTTTATCTACTATTTAAAGGGAACCTTTAAACTGCAGGGAACTAATGTACATCTTTTTCCATTCTAAATCCCTGCAATTAAAGAAATAGTAATTTTAGTTTGGAGATGGATTTCTCAAAATCCCTTCAGGAGTGAGGGGTACCAGTGCAAATTATAGGGTAGTTGTGGGCATTTTCAAAAAATGGAATTAATTTTTTTAGTTATGGTATTAGCTTTGTTTATATTTTGTAAAAACAACTCTGTATAAAGTGGGGCCAAGGGGGAATAAAGTGGACAAACACTGTTCCTTTGTGAGAAATGACGAATTACAAGCTTGATTACTTAACCTGACCATGAAGTATGACTTTGCTTTGTTTATCTGGTTCCTAATGCAGTCACCTGAAAGAAGAAAAAGAGACACGGGTTGCTTAGAGTAGGTAATGTTCTTGATTTGCATGTCCTGGAAGATGATCTGCTCTGAGGAACTCGGGATAGTGTGACAGCTACGGGAACAGAGCACTTCCTTGGGCTTTGTTCAACTAGTAGGATGAGGATCTGAGAACAGTATCGCCATTTCCTGAGGTTATGACTTTAAGCAGGTTCAAATGTGATAAAGACTATGTGTGGTAAACCCCTTACAACTTGCTTCGGCTTACTGTTGCTCTGCAGAATCTTGTGAAATCATTTAGACTAGTAAAGATAATTACTCTCTGCAGGAACCAGCCATCAGTAGTAGGTGGAGAGAAGGCAAATCTCAGCTGTGCTGTTAAGAAGTGTTACTGCAGCATGGGGAGAGGCTGCAGGTCACGGGGATGTCTTCTGCGTGGAAGGGGGGGCAGCAGCTCGGGGCAAGCAAGGAGAGCACTTGCTCACATTTAGCACCTAATAATAATTACTGAGGGTCGTCTTTGTTACCTGACCTTCGTGGACCCAGCGTGCTTTGAGCGATGGTTGCTTCTTCCCCGCTGAAGTTCAAGCCCCGGCCTGACTTGTCTCTGGCCTTTCTGACCTAATGTAGCATCTTTTCCTCTTAAAGGCTTTTGGGGATAAAATATCTATTTATTTGAGGACCGCCCCGACTGCGGGCAGGCCGGGGAGGACAGCCAAAGCCGGGGCGGGTGAGGCGCCTGTCCCCGCCCGGCGGCCCCGGGGGAGGCGCTGGGCCGAGCCGCGCCGCGCCCCGCCGGCCCGGGCCG
>VYZM01017503.1:495917-522926 GCA_013398915.1 Dromas ardeola
TGGCGGGTTGAGGGGCGCCCTCAAATGGCGGGCGGGCGCGGGGGGTACGGGGGCGGCGGTCGCCGCCGGCCTTGCTTCCTGCGCACGCGCGGCGGGCTGAGGCGGCACCTCGGGGCTCCTCGTAACAGCAAGCGGTTCTGTGAAGGGTTTGGGGGATTTTAGGGTTATTTTCCCCACCTCATTTTAAGGGGTAGTTATTCTCCTGCGGCCTTGTAGTTGATGGGGGGGGGGGAAGAGAGTCGCCGGTTACTCGCCGCTGTCGTGCTGAAAAAGTAGTTAGGTTTGTGGGCTCGCTGCAACTGAAAGACTTGAAGTGAGCTTCATCTTGGAGGCTTTTTATGTGTCTGTAGAAGTCGAAGCTGCTGTGGCGAGAGGTGCCAAAGTACCAACTGCAGGGTTTTACTCGTTGCTCTACATATAAAGAAAGACCTGGCGGCAATGGTGAGGGCCTTCGGGGGCAAGGGCTGATTTCACTGGCCGCCTCTGGCCCTGAAGAGAGTCAGCAGGTCGTGTTGGAAGACATTAGGCTTTTTGGTTGAGAAGAAAGGGAAGCTTTTGGTGATGTTGGATATTGACGGGGCCAGTAGCAGTTAACGCTGGTAGTATTTGAGCTTGTGCATAATGCAAGGATGATTTCAAGCTCTTGAAGCCAGGCTCCGCAGTTGCCCTGGCAGAGCCTGTGTTAGGACCCGGGCAGTATCTTGTTGCTCATTTTCAGCTGAAGTTGTGTTTGTCTTGCCCTTTAATACCAGTTTGCTTCAACATGCAGCTTAGGTAAGAATTACAGGAGTGTGTGTTTATACTTATAGTTGGGAGTCAAAATGGATTAATTTCACTGATCATAGTAACTATGTACTGCATGTCATTAAAAAATGGTATTGTTTGCTGTGGTATTGAATCCTATGTTTTTCAAAGCCAGCCCACATTCAATTAAGTAATTCCTATCATGCTTTCCTCAGAGAAACATATGAAAGTAATATAGATGCGAAGGAATAGACTGACTGGATGCAACACAGTAAATGTCCAGTAGAACTAGAAAACAGAGATTTCCATATCCTCCTGAGTCTAGAATTATGAATTGTAATCTGTCATGATGCTATGTAACGTTGAAATTTTGCCAGGGGGTTATTAGGGGCTTACTCACTGAGTTGTGTAGTGTAAGTTGGAAGCTGGAGAGGACAGAGCTGTGCTACCCATAATTGTAAAATACAGTGGTCTTCCTCTATGCTGTGTTAAAATACTCGCTAGGATCCAGACTTCACAGTTTTTATGTATGTCTGTAAGCATGATGGGTAGCTTTTATATCTTAATGGAAACTGTGGTGGAGGCAAGATTTGCTTATAGCATTAACAGGATTTCTAATTTTGCTCTGGATGGCAACTTTAGTAAATGAGCTGTGAAAGTTGAGGTCTCTGTAAGTAACTAGCTCAGTGAAGGGCTCGCACGTGGAGGGAAAACCCACTAACTTGCAAGGTGTGTGTGGAGACTTGAATGCTGCTGTTCTCTTGCTGAGAACTGAGGTCTTCTGAGGCAATAGGTTAGATCCCCAGAGGCAAAGGAAAAGAACTGAACTCTCTGGTAGGACTTGTGATAAGGTTCCTGTTGCTTGTGCTTTACAATACCGTTAGCTGTTGCACGAAATCTACTGCAAAACACCAGTGTATACTGTTGCAAAGACCTCTTTTGACTGTTTTTATTCTTGTCCATCCAATAACAATCTTCTCTTTTGCTTTCACTTGATAGGAATAATGTTTCCAACATGTCTGTGCAGTCGCTGCTTTGCGAAAGAATTGCTGTTGCCAAAGAATTGATCAAGAGAGCGGAAGCCCTTTCCAAGTCCCAGAAAAGGAGAATAGAAGGTGGGGCAAAACTATGTGGCAAACTGAAGGCTGAGCTAAACTTCTTACACAAGGTGGAGGCAGGGAAGGTGGCCATTAAAGAATCCCATTTGCAGAGTACAAACCTTACCCATCTCCAAGCCATTATTCAGTCAGCAGAGAACCTGGAGGATGTTGTCAGTGTCCTTCATGTCTTTGCCTACGAGGACAGGTTTGGAGACAAACAGACGCTGGTGGTAGATGTTGTTGCAAACGGAGGTCACACGTGGGTGAAGGCCATCGGTCGGAAGGCTGAGGCCCTGCATAACATCTGGCTGGGGAGAGGCCAGTATGGTGACAAGAGTGTTATTGAGCAGGCAGAGGACTTCCTGCAAGCAAGCCGTCAGCAGCCAGTGGAGTACAGCAATCCCCACATAATTTTTGCATTCTACAACAGCGTGTCCAGTCCTATGGCAGAGAGACTCAAGGAGATGGGAATATCTGTGCGAGGAGACATTGTGGCTGTGAACTTACTGGCGGAGCCATCTACAGAAAACCAGCACCTTAGTGCCAGCGAATCAGATGAAGAAGGCCCTGAACTCCTGCAGGTGACCAGAGTAGACCGGGAGAATTTAGTGGCCAGCATTGCTTTTCCTACCCAGATCAAAGTAAACGTGTGCAATAGAGTTAACTTGGACATCACTACCTTAATAACTTACGTTTCTGCTCTGAGCTATGGTGGTTGCTACTTCATCTTCAAAGAAAAAGTGCTAACAGAGCAAGCGGCTCAAGAAAGGAAGGAGAGAGTCCTGCCTCAGCTGGAGGAGTTCATGCAAGGGAAAGAGCTCTTTGCCTGTGAATCTGCTGTCAGAGATTTTCAGTCCATCTTGGAAACACTGGGAGGACCTGGGGAGAAAGAGCGAGCTGCGTTGCTTGTTAAAAGAATTAATGTGGTGCCAGATCAGCCATCTGACCGTGCCTTAGGACTAGTGGCTAGTTCCAAAATCAATAGCCGTTCTCTTACCATTTTTGGGACAGGAGACACTTTGAAAGCCATCACCATGACTGCAAATAGTGGTTTTGTGAGGGCAGCGGCTAACCAAGGCGTCAAGTTCAGTGTTTTTGTCCATCAGCCGCGAGCGTTGACAGAAAGCAAAGAATCTGTTGCCACACCTTTACCAAAGAGCTGCTCACCTGATAATGGATTATAAGTCATTAAATGAGTTAGTCATTGAAATATTGCAGGTGCTGCAGTGGAGGCATTTGGAGAAATAAGAGTTGTCATCATACATTTTTGGGTGTGTATCAATGAAATTGGTAACTGTAGCAGTAGAAGTGTTCCTCAAAGGATTTATAATAGATTTACTCAATTCTTGCTTTTTTTTTGTTCTGCTGACCATTAATTTATTCACTAAGGTAATAAGATTTCAGTGAAAATTGTTAACTGGCTTAAGTATATTAATTGTATCCATCCCTATTAAAAAGTTCAGTTAAAGCACAGTTGCCTTTGTGCCCTTGTCATTTTTGTCCTCTTCAGAGAGATTGAAGTCAGCGCCTTAGGTGGACTTCAGACTTTTGTGGAACTTAAATCTTTCACCTATCCTGTTCAACTGAATTCTTGGTTGACTCAGAGGTACTTTGTGTAGAGACCTATGCCTTTTTGTGTGTGTGCTGTTTCCTGAAGACGTGACTAGTAGCCACGAGTAGAAACCAACTCAATCCTTCCTCTTGTACTGAAAGGAGCCTCTGTATGTGTACCATGTTAGACAGCTTTACAATTCCCAGAAAACAGTGGATTTTATTGGCACTAATATGGTGTGATTCGTGGTCCAAACTGTGGAAAGTCTTGCTGGGTGCAAAACCCAGCTTGAGGCTTTGGATAACAGAATCCTTCTAAACTGAGCCAGCACCCAGGTAGTTCTTAATACCAGTGAGCTCTCTGCTGAGGCCTCATGGTGAGCTTGAATTTGGCTTTGTTGCTTGTGGATTACCTGAAACAAAGCCTCACTGAGGTCCTTTAGTGTTGGCATGATGGAGGAGGAGGTTTACGAGGTATATTGTTAATTGATAGTTTGCCCTATAGTAGAGAGAAGCTTTTTTCATTGGTGGTGTAATTGCTGGTTTTGCAGAAAGTCTAGAATAAACAACAATTTCTTCTTTTTTTTTTTTTTTTTTCCAGGACAGAGTTTCTGTTTTAGAAGTTTTTCTAATGTTTTCCTGTGTGCTGTAATGACAGCACTTGCTGTTTGGTATTAATTTGCATCAGGTTCCTAGTGGAAAATTTTGAGATGTCAGAGTGAACCTCTTGGCCCTGAGCAATACGTTTTATCAGGTCAGTGAAAGAGATACCCACTGAATATTTTATAGGCTGTTGTTCAACAAGATAGCATTATTATGCAGCTTGTAGTTCAGGCAAAGAACATTCCCTTCCCTCATGCCACTCCACTGCAAATTTCTTCCTGCAGTACAAAGTAGCTGCAGTGCTGCCTTAGCTATAGTCTCTACCTATTTTTTCAGTAGTATTACTGTCTCCAGTACTCTGCTGTACTCCAGCACTGGTGTAAAGATACTGGTATGCCAGTAAAACCAGTCTGCATGCCTCTTCTGGCTGAATAAACTTAACTCCAAGGAGCAAAAGTGCACTTTTTGTCGGTACGACTCTTGCTCTGCTCTATTCTTACTGTGCATGTGGAGTAACCTGTTAGGAATTGTCACTGGCATCCCCGTGCTGCATATCTTTACTTGTAACTTTTAGCAATGCAGAGGGCAGTCTGTTCTTCATCTGCCCCTTGTTTCTGCTGGTCACTGAGGTAGTTCATGGGTTTTAGTTAAGATAGGCGGAACTGGATTTTGTTTTTTGCAGATTCAGCATCCAGTCTTCTACCTGCCGGTTTCTCAAGTCTCCCGTGGTGAGTTGTTCAAACAAAACATCTAGCTTGTTCCTACAGTCTAATGCTGTGTAACAAAACCTCATGACAGGATACATCCTCCACTGTATCCATTAATTTTTCTGAAAGTTCTTCTGAAGGGAAAGGAGGACCAACACAATGAAACGATACAAATTATATGTTGGCTCTGCTGCAGAAATGCAAGTCTACCTCGGTAGTTAACAGCGCAAGCTTCATTGTGCAGGAGCTTAGGGAGACAGCGCTTTATCATGGTATGATTGATTTACCAGAGCACAACCACAGAAGTTCGCGAAATGCTACAGTGCTATAAACAGCGGGAAGGAAAGGTGCCTTTCATTTCTGCCATGAGAGCTCTTACTCTGGACATTTGTGTGATGTCTTTTCTCTGCAGGTGTGGGAATAGAGGTGGGAGAGGCTGTCCGTGGAGAATAAGAACTGTGTGTCTCAAAACTGTGTTTCTGTTTGGGATCAGAAGGCCCGAAAGGAGGTACAAGAAACCGCCTAGTGAATGATTTATGAATAAACAACCTGGGAGAAAGGGGTTCTTTTTGTTTGCAACGCAGAGCTTTAAAAGCGGAGATGTCAACAGACAACTTACTATTTATCACCGATTAATCTGTTTTACAATCTTACAGGACATGCTTAAAGCTGTGTGCATGGTAACAGTGCACTTATGTGTGATAGTTCATTATGGCCTTTTAAAAACTAATACTTTATTGTTTAAGGTACTTTTAATTTGCTTGCAGCCTTTCTGCCCTGATGAGGGGTTTGAAGGAGTAAATGGGAGAGAGCTGCTTCATTCTGCTCCTTGGTGTGACTCTAGGAAGTGGGTTTCCATCATTTTCCTTTCTGTATCCCATTCAGCACTCTGGAATATCTTCTTGAGCACCCTCTAAAGAGGTTTCTCCAAACCACAGATGAGAGGGCAGTGACCCGCGTTCTTATGTGGCAGGTGACCCAGAGAAAAGTAGTGAAAAGCAAGTAACCTCCATATTGCCTGGATGAAAAGTGAGCGAGCTCTGCTGTATTTCTTCACTAGTCCTGCTGCAAAGCTGGCTGACTTGTTTTATAGTGATAGTTTTGTATGAAAATTAAATGCAACTCTGTTTAAAAGCCTCTGTATCTGGAGCCATCGTGTGGTGATTTTCTTCATTATCAGTCATTTTTGCCCAATGCAGTATTTGTTACCAAATCAGTTTTCTTATCAATTTCTATCAATCATATGAGCAACACTTTAGGAATACAAAACTCTCAAAATTATCTGTGTGTCACTGTGTAACATGAGGGGGTTTTATGGCTATTTTGTGTCTCCCCGTTGCATGGTGCCATAAAAAGTTCAGAATATGGGTGTTCTACACTGTCTTTTAAAAAAAAAAAAAAAAAACAAAAAAAACCAAAACACATTATTTTTACCTTTAGTGGTTTTCTGGCTTATTGGTCAAACAGAAGTGCAATGTTGACAGAATGTAAGAATTGCTTTATAAGATGAAACCTGAAACCGAGTGCTGTCTTGGAACCAAAAATGTGTTTTGATTGTAATAGTTGGTGGCTTTTGTACTGCCTTCCGATATATTGGTGATCTACATATATAAGCCAGTGTTTTGGTTTGGTGTGTTTAAATAACTTCTACTTAATTTTACAAATGGGGGGTTAGACATTGGACTTCCCTTATTTAGGATGTTATAAATGAGTAGTTAGAAGATACCAAATTATATTTGAAATGAAGTTGAAAAAAAATGGAAATCCCTGACTGCTCATCCTTTCTTCCAGTATCACCCAACTAGTTTGTTTACACTATACCAGACACTCGAGGATATGGAGGCATCTCGCTTGCTGCAATGGATTTTGTTTGGGTTTTTTTCATGAAATTTTTCAGCATTAAGTTCTTTGGCAAAGATGGATTCCTAAACTGTTTCAAAGAACCTTGTTCTTCTGGCACTTTTCATTTATTTTTCATTATCTCTGTATGGTTCCATAGCCTCCGAGGAGAGCCAGCATCTCTGTTCTGTGCAGCACTCGGCCTGCTCTCTTTTGCTCCAGCAATAAGAATACCAAACAAGGAATGCTGTGATTGATGCCGGGCAGTAGAAAGCACTTGGATATATTATGAGAAATAAATAGGTAAGTTAAGTTATTGATACATTCATGTCTCTGATTTGCCTTCTACAGTTTTGTCAAAAGCAAACTTATTTTTGGGCACAGCTGCGTATGTTCTTTACCTACTGTTCTGGCTGACAAAATTTTCAGGTAAATGACTGTTTTGTCGTTGTACCTGCAAGCCATGAAAACACTCAGGGTTAGTTTTCCGTGTTGCAGTCACAACTGAGTAAAAATGTTATTCTTTGGTAGATTAATGGGCTAAATAGTGGTTTGTGTTTCAAACTGTTCCCCTCCTCTGATGATGCCTTCAGCAGACTTAAAGTAGTCTGCTGAAGTCTTCTGGAGCCTGTCTGAAAATACTTTCACAACCCTGTTCCTCGTTTCTGAAAACTGAATGTAGGCTTGGTCACAACAGTAATAAAAGCAAGAAAGCACAAGCATCAGTTGTTTTGAAATAACTTTGAGAGGAGACCTAGGAAAAAAAAAGCCTAAAATCTTTTTTGTCTTAAGTGGAGCGAGGAAAGGATTTACAATAATGACAAAGCATGTAGTTGCAATGACATTCTTTATTTCAGATTATTATGCAAGCAAAACAGCACAGGTCACCTGCTATCTAATTAAGCTGGTAAAGTAAGCAAGAATTAGACGGGATTCTTGGACTGAAGTCTATGGTTATAGTTTTCCTACAAGCTGTAGTTTTAGGAGCTGCTCCGCTGTCCAGTTTGCTGCAGGCGCCATTTGCATGTTCTTTTGTGGTGAAGTTGACTCTGCAGGTAACCGTGGCTGTTGCTTTTCCATGAGGACCTAATGTTGTTTATTCTAGAGCAAAAAAAAAAAAGAGTGTGAATTTAAAACTACTAGTTTGTAAAACTACTTGGAATTGCACCTTTGGGGCTTTGCAAATTGTTTCCTATAAACACTGTGGAAATTAAGGTTGTTCCTATATAAACTACTGTAAAGAACAAGCAAACAAAAAAAAACCCAAAACTCCTCAAGCCTTCATTGTTCAGAAGATCCTTCTGCCCATTTAAAAGATCCTCACTTTCAATGTCTAACATGAGACATTACATTCTTAAAAAAAAAACCAACAACAAACAAACAAAAAGAAAACCACAAAACCAACAACAACCAAAACCAAACCAGCAAACAAAAGAAACCCAAAAGAATTAACAACATCTGATAATGAAACTGTGTCTCTTTATTCATTAATGAGGCTGAGCGCATGATAAAGCAGCTCACTGTGGTAATGAGAAACATGGAGATAAAGGGCACAGCAGTTTACATTGCAGTGTAGGTACCAAAATCTAGGGACTAGAGGAGCGAGTTGCGTAAGTGCTTGATAGTATATTTGTTTTCCCCTGAGGTTTGTCACATCATGTACTGAAGTGTTAGAGCACTAACACTGCATTGGTGGCAATGGTAACGAAGATGGTAGTTTACAGCGAGCTCAGGAACCTCTACCCAAGCACTTCTTTGCTATAGTAGTGGTAGTAATGCTGGCTAATTTCAGGGATTGCTCCATTTTCTGAAACCACACTGGACATGATACTATAACTTCCAATTTTCCTAGCGCGAACATAGTCCTAAATGCTGTTGAAGTAAGTGGGAGAAACAAAGCAAAAGCATTTCAAATGAAATGTTTTCAAGGGAAAATGATCTCAACAAGATATGGCAGCTGATGTGGACGAGAGTAAAGGAATATGGAAGGTTAAGTCACTGTCAGATTGCCTTACTATCCAGACTAAAAGTATGGCAGAAATTAGTGAGAGTGGGAGAAAAAATAATTCTTTGGTGCATCCCCGTCCATGCTCTGTGCCGTGCTGTGAGCCGTGGAGAAGCTGCTGATAGCTCTAAGGGACAAAGGGTAGAGCCTTCAAATGTAACGCTGTTCAAGGTGAGGTATTTGCGTGATGTATCGCACAGCCCCCTGGCAGGTGAGAGCTCTATATGAACGGGTGATACGATAGAGCCTCTGCTGGTTTGCAGTCACTGAATTTCTGACCCCTCTTCAGGATTTTCTACTGTAGGGATAATTTGGTCCATTGTTACGGAGCTGAGGTTCACCAGAGTGAGATGTCACTCAGGCAGACCACAGACCTTCATAACAATGAAACTTCACCATATAAAATCTGTTTTTTTTTTTCTCTTCTCCACATTAAGAATGCATATTATAAGCAAGCATTAACTTAACCCACAAGAGAAGCCCCTTTCATAGAGAGGGGAGGTGCGACCTTCTATACAGCTGTAAAATGCACTCATCCATAATAACATAACTTACTTAAGGAGTCTCACCTTTCCCTCCATTACTAGCAATTTACTTATGTTTTTGGAAGGAGGAGAGGAGCATAAGATGTCTAGACCTCTTGCATGCCAGATAGCCTGCCAGAAATAGACTACAAGGAAAATCTATTTTTTTATGTTTCCTTCCATTAGTGCAGGAAAGGTAAGAGCACTGGAGTAACAAAATTGAGACAACAATAACATGTGGACAACCAAAGACGAAATGGGTCTTACCAGATATCTCTGTGGCTGACTCCTGGGTTGGTTCTTTGCTTGGCTCCACAGTCGGCTTAGGGGTAGAGTCAGTACTTGGCTCCCCGCTCAGCTCCCAGGTTGCCTGTTCGCCTTCCTGCACTCCGGTGTTCCCGACTTGCGACATGCCATCCTCCTTGGATGGGTCTCCGCTGTAGTCCAGCGGGAGCTCTGTGCTTGGCTGCATGCTGGGATCTCTGCTTTGCTCCACGCTCGTTGCCTCAAGCACAGGGGTAACCGGGGTACCTACAAATGAAATGAAAGGAGTTTACATGGATGAGGAGGATGATTTGAAAAGCCAAGTTACTTCTAGGGGTATCTAAGCATGTACGTAGTTGCTTTTATGGCTCGGAGCGCACAAGCAGGAGTTTGAGGAGGGAAAAAATATAAATCTAGGAATAAGCCCGCTCTGGAAGGTAAATCTTATTTTGAATTGACAGAGATTGATTTGCCAATATGGTTTTGACTCACCTTGTGCCTTTAGCAGATCGACCAGAATCAGAGCCAGCAGTGCTGAAAGGATTGTCATCTTTTTCAGCATGGTTACCTAAAAACCACGTTAAGCACTAGTGTTTGCGGTGAAACGTGAAGTACGTAGCTGACAGAAAGCCCTGGGTATTTAAAGGCGAGCTCATACTTCTGCGCATTTTGGCATCTTCCTGAAAATAACAGGTTGCAAAAACAACATCCAAATTACATTCCCAAAATGAATTTAGGACCTGTCAGAGACTGTAATCAGTCAGTTCCTGCCCCTTGCTACGGGGTGAGATAACCTTTACTGCAAGCAGTAAAGGACATTGGGGGCCAAGACGTGGGGCAGTGGTGGCCCCAGACTGCAGTAACATCGCTAGTGGTGTCACTGCGTGCATCTGGCAATGCTGGTTTCTCAAGGCAATTGATCCTGTTGGCTTTGAATGAGGATCTTCAAAAATCCTTTGATATGACACTTGACAAATTGAACATGCCTCACGGTAGCAGGTGAAAGGTGAGGTGTGACTAAAAAATGTGCAGCTGGGTAAGGAAATAATATCAGTGTGAAAGACCTGTGATGTTTTGGTCCAGGCTGGACGAGCATTTCATTGTGAAGCCCTCCTTTTTTTATTGTCGAAAACTTGTGTGTTTGTGCGTGAGTGTATCTAGGCTGTGACATCTCAGGCAGTATCTCAGCCCCAAAGTGATGCATTTGGAAGGTTTGGACAGAACCAGACAAATCTCTAGAGGGGACCCAGCTCTTCTGTGAGATTTAATCAGCAAAGCACAATCATTGCTCCAAGGGCCATTTCTGATTCAGAAAAGTTGCTCTGTTTGCATGGATACAGTTCCCCATGACCTTCCCCATCACTCCTTACCACTAACCAGGGGAGGGGGTCATTGCGAGACAGTCGGAGATTGTGGCAAATGTATGTTACTTATGTTTTGGAGTATGCTGGGGCGTCAGTGGACCTCATGTCTGTGCGTTCAACTCTCTGTGATGCAGATAGGGAATTTTGGTCCTGGTTCTGTATATAACACTCGTATGAGTGAGTGGTGTAATTGCTATAACTAGCAATTCTGCCATAATTAGCAGAATTAGGTTAATGTCAAATCAACGTAAAGGAATTCAGAATCTGGCTCTCTCCCCTTTGCCCCCTCGTTTCTCTGATTTCACTTGTTTAATATTGCATCAACTTAGTTTTTCAGCACAGTGTTTCTTTCAAGTTGCTTCTACCTCTAGGGTTTGCCTGAGGCATTATTCTTCTAATCAAGCTTTTTATGGTGCAACAGAAGGTTTTTATTTTTTTTTCTTGAAGTCAAAAAGAAAAGCTGATGCCAGTAAACACCTACAGATACATGGCTGCTGCAGTAGGTTTCTCCTGTGTTACTAGTTTCAATTGAAGGTTGATGTGTAACATCTTTTTTTCAAACGTGAATGGAAGAATTTGTTGCCACCTCATCTATAAGAGGTAACAGCACGATGCACAGGTCAGACATCTGCAGATAACTACCTGCAATAAGCAGGATTCCTCAGTATAGGCTAAGAACTCTTGTCTAGCATTCTTGAAAATGTTTTTCTAACGCAGTTGTTTTCATGAGGTGGTGGACCTGCTATTTGTGAAAGAAGAGTAAAAAACAAATATACTGCAGAGTCTGCTGCTCCTACTGAATTATCACTGTGCAAGGAAAAAGGAATTGTCATGTTACTTCTTCAGTGGATCTCAAATTTATTTCTAAAGTGTTTCTCTTCCCTTCTGACAAGGCTCATTGAGCAGAGTTGCCCATGTTGCTCTTCCCAGGTCTCTTCTGCTTGTTTCATTGTTACGGTCTGTAACAAATTGAAAGCAGGGAATGTAAGCATTTTGAGGCAGGGTTGCAGGTTAGTTATTTGGAAGCAAAGTTAGATTCACTGGTTTTTCACTGCTGCCAGTCATATTGTTAAGAGCTACTAAAGAGAAATCTCAAAAAGTAGTCATCAAGGGATAATTTTTGAGTAGGAGGTCTCCTTACTGTTTGGGCGCTTTTTTTTTTTTTTTTTTAGGATTAGTGAATGTCACTATTCAACATCTTCAGTGATCTGAAAGTAAATACAGTTAACGTTGCTGAAAGACTCAACAAATGAGATGGGATTCCTGAAGAATAAGTGATGATAAGGACAGAGGTGTGTTACAGGTTTATTGCATTTATTATATCCTTTTCAATAGGCCCCAGCCAGCAGGGCAAGTTATGTGTACAGGATACGTTAAGCAATGGACGTTGCATCCAGAAAAACAGGTTTTTTCCAACTGTTTCTTTCCCCAAATTCCAAAACGTGGCCCTAAGTCTAAATATTAACATGCATTACAGGATATAACTAAGTTAGAGAGGGTAAAGAAATAAAATGTAAGTGTTTATTGCTGGAAAAAAAATCCCACACTATGAAGGGAGAAATCCTTTCAGATGCCCAATCTGTTTATCAAAAAGGAGGAGTGTCTGTCACAGGAGTGACATGGTTTGTAGTTTCATAGGGGGGAAAAAAAAGTACTAGCTCCTAAAGCTGTCATGGCATGGACAGAGGCATAACCAGAGACTGTGGCTTGATGGCAAAACAAAATTAATGATTTAGGTATTAATCACTGAACTTACCATGCAGGAACTAAGTGGTATTGAAAAACTTGATGGATTAAAAAAAAAACCAACTAGGTATTATTATCCAGTGGTCTCTTGTAGTCTTGTGATCTCTTGAGTCTCAATTGTCCAGATTATGTGTTGATACTGGACTCTTAGGGAGAAGCAAATATGGCTTTAAAACTATGGAGGTGGATCACCCCTTCCCTCTGTGGGGTGGTGGAAGATGTTTGGTCTCACTGTTAAAATGCAGAAGGTTAGAGCATACCAGACACATTTGTACAAACTGTTCATACACTATGTTCAGCTCACTCGTGTGCAGCAGATGTAAATCTTTACGAGTATCCACAGGGCACCTGTAGTCAGGAGAAAAGTGAACTCTGCCTTAGCTGAATTCAAGTTTTGGAGGATACCTGATAGAAACCTGATAGTGACTGAAACTGTTGGCTAATCCCTGGAGCAGGATAGGTTATGATGGCTTATATCATCTCGGTGGTGGGACAACTTCACTCACTCTCTGTATGCATTTAGTCCAGATGCTGGACTGAGACTGATGCTTGATTGAGGCTGAGATTGGCACCTGCAACTCCAGTAGGCATGAGACAAGTGATTCTTCCTTTCTGCACTTCTGTGCCTGTGCAGTGGCTGGAGGTGAAAACTTATTTTGCATTTTAACAATCTAGTGCAAGTATTCCAAAGGTGTGCTCTGCAGGCAGGCGCAGTGCTAAGAGGTTGTGACAGCAAGTAATGGCAACTGAAGCAAGTTGTGATATGTAGCCCCCCTTCCCCCTCACCTCCAAAGTGGGAAATGTAATGCAGGATATTTATTAAAATGGTTTTCACGTACTAAGAATATTGTGAACAAATGATACCAAAATAATTTTAAAAACTGTATTTCTTTTCTTCCCCAGCTGATGTTTTTCGTATTTCTTTCACCTGAAAGCAAACTGGGGCCATGAAATGAAGCTCAGTGGAGCTAGGATCAAAGCATGGGATGTTGTTTGCCAGATGGTGGAGGAACTAGTTGCTAGAAGTTTACACAGGCTCAAGAGAAAGACTGCATGTAAAAGTAAAACTGAGGGTAACTAAATACATGAAAGCTACTTCCAGTCCAAGAGATCCTCAGAGGAAAAAATAGGATCATAGGATAATTCTGCTTGGAAGGAATCTCAGGGAGGTCTCCGGTCCAATGTCCTGCTCAGAGCAGGGCCACCTAGTTCATACCAGTTTACTCAGCTTTATTCAGTCTGGTTTTGAAAGCCTTCAAGGACAGAGCATGCACAGCCTCTCTGGGCAACCTTCTCCAATGCTTGGCCATCTCATGGGGAAAAAGCATTTCCTTATGTTCAGTCTGAACTTCCCTTGTTTCAACTTATGCCTGTTGTCTCTCATCCTCCCACTGAGTACCACTATCAAGCCTGGCTTTTGATAACCTTCATAAATAGCTAGAAAGCAAGAGAGTATTAGTTGGAGGCTGACATACTACATGTGTTTATGTGCATATAATATAAAGATTTCTTCTAAATTTTTACTTTTCTCTAGGTATCAGCTTATGGCCACCTTTGCAAACAGGGTGAGGTGGATCCTTGGTTGGACTGGGCCATATTAAACATATTGACTACTAACCTTTGGACTAGTGTAGGAGGGAAAGATGTTGATCCTAATTTGGGTATCTGAAACAGCTGCAGAAGACTTAAAACCAAATGTAGCTGGTTGTTTTCATTGCTGTTTGAACAATAAGCAAATTCCTAGACTGTTGTGTTTTATTTATTTTTTTTTAAGGCGTTGCAGAATAATTTTTAGTTTTGCGATTTTTACCAAAGGAAGTAATTTGGGAAATTGTTTGATTTACACAAGTAGGCTCAGTGCTAAAGACCTGTGAGATTAGATTGCACAACGAGAGACAGAAACTACTCTTTTAAAAACAAGGGGTTTTTTGTTAGCAGCAAGGACCAGATTTTCTGGAAAGGTGAAGGTTGCTAAGACTATTTCATTCTTTCATTCTTTTCTTGTGAGCTGAGGGCTGGAAGTGCCCTTGAGCATCTTGTGTCAGATATAAATATGTTTTGGGAAAAGAATCTGTGATAGTGTTTCTTCAGGTACTTTATTTGTATTTTGCAAAGAGTTTTCTTCTTTTTCATGGTCATTAGCTTGGAAGAAAAGGAAAGTCAAAGATGCTGTTTCTTCAGAGTCAAATTCCACAGGAAGAAGAGGAGTTTTCTGGACTGTACTTAGTGCTTAATGTTCCAGTGAGCTTCATGGAGCTAACTTTTTTTTTCTTGGTTTGGTTTGTCAATAAAGCAAACCTTAGCCTTTTCTGGAGAATCTCGGAAGAAATATAAAGTCAGGATCTTTTGTGTATAGCTAAGGATAGGCTGAGTTACATAACAGAAGCTCTAAATATGACTATTTGAAATCATATTTTGTGGTTCAGGCCAGAATTTCAGCACTACTTGGGACTCAGCCACTTTTTTTCCCCAGAAGTTCAGTGTAATTTATAAAGGTGAATAAGTTTTTATCACTTCACATCTGGGGATACTGAGGCATGGACAAGATTTAATGAATGATAACCTGCTGCCTCTCAGGGATGTCTCAGTTTTTCCAGAGATGGGGAGGGAGGGGGAGAGAAGCCATGAAGAGAAGGTGAAGGAGGTCACGAGAGAGAAAGATGTTACGGAAAGTTAAGATACCTGCGGTAGGTCAGAAGGAATTGGTGTTTTGGGTATGCAATCTCTTTAGGCCACATCTACAGTTCAATGTAGAGTAACTCAGGAATGGTAAAGTTGAAACAGGTCCTGCTGTCCTCACATGCGCCGTGCGCAAAGTTGATGTCCACTTTTGGCACAGGGAGGGTAAAGAAGCTGTGTAGTAAGCTTGGCAATTTGCCCACAGAGCGCCCTTCTTTCCAGCTGCCATTAATGAGGTGTTTGGGAAGGCCCAAATCCTCTGTTTGTTTCTGATTGTTGTAGGTGTTATTTGCATTGTCTGTCTCCGATAGCATTAAGTCCTTTTGGAATCCTGTTACATTTTTGGCCTTATTAAAATCTGATGACACTGATTGCTGTGAGATAACGATGGAAAAATGGATGAAATGGTTAAGAAATTAACCCGTGATGCACAGTCAATAGCAAGGTGGAGAGATGATCTTTGCAGAAAAGCTGCCAGAAGTCACCTATCCTACGTGTCTTCATTTCTAAAGACACTTCATAGCTGGCTTTGATGTTTGACTGGTGAAATCAACCAAGAGATATACTGTGTAAGGAGAATATCCAGCTGCTCAGGTAAGGCAGCTTTAAGCCACTTTGATGTATAGAAGAGAATGATCTGATTCTGTTTTACTTAAATGGTCACCTCCTAGGAGTAGTTCATGCAACTTCCAAAGAGAATTGAGTGCTATCTATTTAAGAACCAGGTACTGTAACACCTAGTCATTAAGTAATGTAAACTAATGTAATGTTATTAGATGAATGTAACGAAAATACTGTAGACAAATGAGAGGCAGCTCCTCTAAAACTGTAAGGACAGAGAAGATGGTTTATACCTTGCCTTTTCTGCTCAGCCTTTCAGTTTATAAGAACATGGTAAGCTGGGAGCAATATGAAGCTGTGTAGCCCTTGATTCCTCTGTAGAAAGCTCCCACATTGCTTAAGCACTTTGCTTTGACTTCCTGTTAATTGTACCAACTGAAGGAGTGAAGAAAAGTAAAAGACTGAGCACACGATTCTTTACTTTTTCTGCCGTTTATTGGAGGTACTCTAATTTTGGCTATGTAAATTTGAATTCTTACATCTGAACTGATATAAAGGCCTTTGCAGGCTTTGAGAGGTAGAATTTTATACATTTTTAAATTGGATTGGGTTGTGACTTCCATGCACTGAGTCTGGGTAAAATAATAAAAGATCATTCAACCAGCTGAATGAACAAAACAGAGATGCCATCCGAAGAGATAGTCTTGATTTCCCCTCTCCTTCTGCTCTGTGTCCCTGTGCGTTCTTTTTTGTTGCCGAGGGTGCTTAACCACCTCCTGGGGAGCTGATTCAACTTACTGATGTGACAGGAAACTTTCTGTTCTTTCTAGACTGAAGAAATAAAACACCTCAGCAGAGGTCAGATGAGCACTGAAGCTGATGTAAGGAAGCAGTGGGAGCACAAGGCTGAGAACAGTGTCACGTCAGTGGCAGTGAGCTGCTTGGTTACCACAGCTGATCTCATCTGGCCGCTTGGTAACTCACTGGAAAGATATAAATTGAAATGGTGGGTTGTAGGGGTTGTAGTTACTCTTTTCTTTGTCTGTGGAAGAAAAAATTGGCAGTAATTAGTCCAAATGGAGCTGATGGTGGCGATTTTACTCTAGACACAATAATGCTGTCTCAGGAGAGCCCCTGTGGAGGTTCTGGCACCGGTGGGCTTGGCAGCACCAGACAGCTGTGGATTGCAGGGTTACAGCTCAGGAGTGCAATAAGGGCTTTCTCCTAAGCCTCATTCTTTAGTGGAAACGCTCATGGCACCCCAGCCTTGTACATAGTTACAAAACAGTGGCAGGGACTGGCATTTGAGAGCAGGCAGAAAAGTATGAGCCAGCAAAGCAGATGTGCAGTTTGCAGCTGGGGCAAGACAGACAAATGGGACTAGCGGATGCATCGATTTGGTAGTGTGGTTATTAGGAAATGCAGGCTTGGGTATTTTTCCTGCTTTTATCAACACGATAATTTCCATACTCTTCTTTGTATTCTTGTTCCACATCCTTTCATGTCCCAACAGCATCATGTCCTTTCTGCCTTTCTTTTCTGTGTCTGTTTCTCCCATCACTGTTTTCTAAATGCATGTTTGTCACTGTTTCATAATACAGCTTTAGTCTCCCTTCCATGGAGAGTCATCTGAAAGAGGTCAGGAGGGAAGGAGCTCACCTGAAATTTGCCAGGATGGAGTGGATAGAAATATTTTCTTATCTGTGAAACTTCAGCCCCTCAGCTTTCTGCCAGAGGGCAAAAATGCTTACTTTGAGATAATGTGACCCTACTCAACTGCTGAGATCTTTGGCTCACCAAGCAGCATATTTGGCCCCGTAATGTCATGGCTTCCCACTGCCTTTGGGAGCATTTGTGAAATGGAGGGCTTAGTGTAGGGATGGAATCTATAGAAAAACAACTGCCATAGCGGCACAGATACCAGAGCTCGCCTGCTCTGTAAAAGGTGTTCACTGTAGTATCCTAATTCCCACAGATTCCAAGAAAATGAGAGAATGCTTAGCAGAGGCACATCAGTTCCTTTGCAGGAGCCATGGAGAACCCCTCTCAGTCGAATGTGGAAGAAGAAATGTAAAATGATTTTTCTGTTTTTCTTCTGTCGCTTTTTATAAAATGCCTCAAGTTTCCGTAGCTCTTTTAAGGACTTTTAAGCTTTTGTGTGACAAACCTAGTGCTGACAATATTACTATAGCACAGCAGCATTGTCTGCAAGAATATCACTGCTGCTTATGACAGGAACAAACAGAAATGTTGCTTAGAAATACACTGTATGCTTTAAAATGGTTTGTGAGTAGCTTAATAGTCATAGATTTCACGTACAGGAGGATCTTTCTTATACCAGGGAAGCATGCTCTATTATGAATTGTTCTCCCTTTTTTAGGAATTGGAATTACTAAAGCTAGCGGAAGCTGCATTACCGAGTTCCATAAAAGCAGCTGTGAGGAGTGCCAGAACTCATGTTTCCTGCCTTTTAAAATCTTATTTAAGCGAAGAATTCATCTTTCTCCCCTTCTAGAATGCTCCTCTTGAGGTAAATATCACACAGGTAAATTCGGTTCATCCAGCATTTTTGGTTCTCTATGAATACCTTTTTGGTACATGCCTTTGCTCCGACTTCATAACTTCATAGCTGGTATCACTCTTGATAAGTTTTCCACACGAACAGCCCTTGAGCACAGCAGCTGTTGGATCAAGCAAGAGCTTTCTTTAGCATCTTGATTATTCTCTTAGATGTGGGCTTGGATATCCATGGATTCTGCATAGTTTGCAGTTACAGCATGTGCTGTTTATCTTTGTGAATGCAGGACTGGATGGGTGTGGAGGATGTTTAACCAGTCAAGGGGATGTGTTTTGTGAAACCTTGTTAATCCATAGCGAGCCCATGGGAAGAATAGGGTTACTTTAAACCTTTGCCACTGTCAGCACATGAGTAAGAGACCTCTTCATCAGGGTGTCCTTGGAAGATGCAGGTCATCCATCTTCAAGTCACTGCCCTGATTTGTACTATATTTCAAGAAAGAATTTTTTATTTGGGGGGAGGAGGGATGTTTCACTAAAGAAGTCAACGATCATCTCTTTTGGGATGTTTACCAAAAAGGCCATGCTCAGGCAATAATAGTTTCTGTATAGTGTTGAGATCTATCTGTTTCACTGTGGCTTTGGTCTAGATAGTCATAAGGTTTTCAATGGGATTGCTGTTGCTTGTTCCTGCCTTAAATATAGGTATTGGTTGTGTCAGTCTTGGTTCTTTAAATGCTTCTGTTACTATTTGCCTACCAGCAGTAGAGAGGTGGGTGGTAGACCTCGTAAATTTCACTCCCTCTTGTATGACTTGCCTTTGGGATAAAGACATTAAATTTTTGTGGAGCCAGTTGAGTATTTTGGGTGGAATACTTTCCCGCTGGAAAACACTGATTTGCCAGTACTGAAACATTCAACGGTGCTGTGTTACTGTGTCAAAATGTTTGATAGAAGCCAGGGAGAGAGGCTGGGCAGCCTGCATGGTTTCCTGCCAGCCTGTACCCTCTCGGCTCCCTGGAAGAGACTTACAACCGCTGCTGACTTACAACCTCCCTAAACCCGATCCCTTGGTTCCTGGTTGCCCTGGTAAATCGTAGGGCTGAAGAGTCCATCTTGTGAGAAGGGACTAGGAAAGGCTGGCTTGTTCAGCCTAACAAATACAGGGCAGGAGATGAACATGTCAGAAGCGTAAATGCCGCAGCTGAAGAAGAGCTGTTGTAGGTGTTAGCACAGGGACAAAAGCTTTATGTACATTTAGTCTGGAAAAGGGAAAAGGTGGAAAATTTTGCAAGAGCCTTCAGAGGGGAATAGTGAACCAAAAGAACAAATGTTTTTTAAGATGAGACATGATAGATGTATGAAAGAGATTATGTGATCTGATGAGGATAACTGGGGGATGGATATAGTCATTCAAAATACCTCTTCTGACTTCTCCCTCCTCCCCAAGACAAAGCAAGCTGGGCAAAACCAAGTATTTCAGAATTTCTTCCTCTTGTAATTTTCACTACCCAAGTCCTATCTTCAGGTGATTTCCCTTTCTCCTCATTCTGTCCACAGAAATGGAGTTTTCACAGAGGCAGGATTACATTTTACGTCCTGATTCAAGCTCCAGTGACACTGAGAAGGGTCTGTCTCTCTCTAGGCCCTTCTTGTTCTCCTTTGTTTGGTTATGTCCAGTTTCCCTGTTTAACAGTATGAGACCAGGAATGGAAATAATGGGCAGATTTGCACCGCAGCACGACTTCTAGGTAGTTAATACTTTTAGGTAATGTATGTTCCTCCACATCCCAACTTTCTTTAGGCTGTTAGAATTTGATAATTGAAGCTTCTGTTATACGTGTGTTTCAGTCTGTGGTTATGCAATCACTTTTTAAATCCAACATAAATTCACAAGGCTGCGAATAGGTCTCCAGCCTGTCCCTATGCCTGACTTCTTGTTCCCACCCTCTAACTTTTGCTTCTGTGACATTTGTCTGGCTATGCAGTCGGACAAGCCAGGGAACTGTCTTGCTGAAAAAGGACTCAGAACAGAAAGGTTGGTTTCTGCTGGATTTGTTTCCCATCCTGGCTCATTGTGAATGCCCAAGGGGAACAGATCGTAACGACTATAGGAAGGCAGAGGTGTGGAGGATGGACTGCACTGCTCAGCAGAGATCTCGGTTTATCTTGTGACCTTAAAACCACCTAATGAAGATCGAGGCACGCAAAGCAGAAGGGATACCAGAAATGGAGGCAGACCTTGCCTTTCCCTTGTCAACAAAGGAGCTATTTGTAACGCAAGATGCTGACTCCCACCAGGGAGGCAGGAAATTCTGGCCTTATGCAGTGTGCCTGCTACTTAATAGGTAAAGATTTGTGGCTAACCAGAAAGGCACTGTTAGCACAGCAATCGGGATTTCTGTTGAGAAAAAGCATTAAGGGACTATATTAAGGAAGAAATATTCTTTGACTTAAAAGTAGGTGTCAGATGATCAGCTAGGAGAGCTGTCTTTATCTGCTTTTTTTCTTGGGACTAAAAACTGAGCCCCTGTAATGCCATATTTGTCTAATGCAGGTATAAGTACTTTATAAAAAAATCCTGGTGGATTCTGCCATTCGTGTGGTTCTGAAAGAGTTAAAAGGAAACTCTTAATCTCTGCTCAGCCTAGCAGCATCCAGTTCAAAAGATAAAAGCACCCCTCAGCATGAACAGACTGTGAAATGCATTTGAAAATAAATTCTTTAATGCCAATTGTCATTATGAATTTATTTTCAAATACGTTTTGCAGTTTGCTCATGCTGAGAGGTGCTTTTATCTTTGTAACTTCCTGACTGTGGGGCTGAACAAAATAGGTAGCTTTCCTTTTAAATAAAGTGGAAAATATTGGAGCAAGATTATATCTGTCACAGATTATAATATTTATACGTATTTCTCATCTAACCCAAATTCCCCAGGGACTCTCAGATTCGCATGAGGTCTTACAGTCCCGGATTTTGCATCTGGGTATGTGATTGCTTTAATGGAAGACCGTGCTGTTTGCATTTGCTCTACTGACACTCCGTTACACTTGGTCACATGTACATAAAAGACAGTCTAAAGCTGTTTATAAGGATGATGCTTTAGGTAACACAATGAGTCAATGTGTCATGGCTCAGCCCTGACACTTTGGTTCAAACTTGGCAGTCCTGGCTACATCTGTTACGATTTGTTAACAACCTCTTGATTAGGAACTAAGTACCACAGCTAGCTGTAGCTTGCACTTGGAGGTGAAGTGTAGTTTGGGTATTTCCCTGACTTCTGCCATTGTTTGGACAGCATCAATTACTTAACATGCTTAAAATCCCGTGAATCCTGTCTGTGCCAGAAAATTACGAAGTCCTTTTTTCTTCCTCAGAAGTACCAGGGGAAATGTAAAACACCAGACATTTTCAACGAATTTGTAGAACAAATGAATACTGAAGCAAAAATTGTGAACAGTTTTGCCTGCTTCACTGACATCAGTGGGACATCTGTAGTACCCATGCAGTCAGGTTTGTTACACAAATTTTTAATTGGCTAAACTCTAAGACTTATTTTTTTTATTATTTTTTTTCCTTGGAGCTTTACAGGAAGACTTTTGTCTGTACTTGGACCTGTTCTTTTTGCGCCAAAACATGGATACTATTCTAGTTTTACCAAATATTTTCCTAACTTGGGCAGAAGGGAATTTGTTACATAATTTGCTGCAATTATGCTCAAACAAAATTATTGGAACTTTAAAAATTCATTGGGAAATGTCTCTGTGAACAAAACAAAGGGGCATAAGGGCTTCAGAGTCTGACTCCTTGACATGTCTGATGGCACCAGTATTTTAACGTAAAAGGACACTTAAGTTGGGCAAATGGGACAGTATAGACACTATCAATTCATGTCTATGAACAAATGCTTTATAAATGTCACTTCCTCTACAATATCACATAGTGGGAATTATGACACCATCCCTTCAATCTTTTTCATATTACATTTAAAAAAAAAGCTATGTATTTTTTTTCTGTGAAAGTTTAACAACGATAAGGTTGTTCCAGAATTTCTTAGTGAAGTCCACCACATACACAGAACAGTCAAACAAGGTTTTGGGGTTGTTTTTATTGTTTGTTTTTTTTTTTTTTTCCCCTTATTTCTGATACTGTGTTGACCTCTAGAGAGGTCAGCTTGGTAACCATTTAGGAAGTGGAACTGAAGGTTTGGATGTAGGAATTCTTGGGGGAGTTTTAAGCAGTTTAAACAGTTTGCATTCTAGTAAAGCTCTAAAAGCCCCATTTTAAATCTCCATAAAATAGAGTCTGAAATAATCCTACATTTTTTGTTTCGCAAAATATATCACAGGCAGTCAGGCACTGTAATGGAAATCAGGGTTTGGTCTGATAGCATGTTTGTATGCAGATACAAGAAGGTTCTCCCGAAAGGGACAGTCTTGCTTTCCCTGTTCCCCATCATCACAGGCATGTTTCTACCCCTGCTTTAGTGTAAGACAGTATGATCTTCTGTTGAAACTGTTTGGGGAACTAAACAGACAGCCAGTGCCAACGAGATGGTGGGAGCACACAGGTAGGACACAGAGACTGTATCTGCCAAAAGGGGCAGCAGCCAGCCATGAAGTTGCTGTAGCTGCACTGTCAAATTGCATGCTCCGTCAAGCAAATATGAGTGAAGGAGTGAAGGGTAGGTTTAAGGACAAGACTGTTTTCTTACTGTTGTTGATTTGCCTTCAACACCATAGGCATGCTGCTTCTATAGAGTTGCCCTTTACAAACAGCTGCCCTAGACCCACGTGAATCAGAGGCCTTGCATATGGGAAACAACTTTTAGAGGCTTTCTGGAGACAAATTCTGTAACTAATATCTAAAAAAAGATAAATGTTCAGGTGATATTCTGGGGCACTTGTAGTTCTTGCGTATCTGATTTGTAAGCATCTGATTTTTCCAAATCAGTGGAGACTTTCTGTTCTTACCCTTTCAGGTTTATTAGAAACTGTTTTGACTGTGGTTTTTTGGTCTCCAGTTCATTCCCTCTTTGGGTCTCCAGAAGG
Organism: Dromas ardeola; assembly: GCA_013398915.1. Taxonomy (NCBI): domain Eukaryota; kingdom Metazoa; phylum Chordata; class Aves; order Charadriiformes; family Dromadidae; genus Dromas; species Dromas ardeola. Next base: position 519,173 of record VYZM01017503.1, read on the forward strand.
TGCTCAAATCACAGGCTTTACCCTTGCCATCGCTTTCCTTTTGAAAGACTAGCTCATGATTACGTGGGCAGAACTAAGTAACATGAGTCAGTTGAACTTCACTGTGTTCTCAGGTTGGAGATTCACTGATATGTCTTTTGATTTCACCTGCTGGAGGTCCAGGGAAGTGAGGGTTTGGAGGAGAAATTTAAATCAGAATTGGGAAAAATGTCAAAGAAAAGGGTATGGATTGGCAAAGATAAGACCTCCACCCCCAGAAAAATAATTTATGTCCTCTCAGAAAGGACTGAAGCAGGGACAGGTTGGAGGTAGCCCTGTGGAAGAGCCGAACTGGATGGTGGGAGACTCCAGGTAGGAGGTCTGTGAACCCTTGGATTAGCCACCCAGGGCAGAAGCTGGAACTCCTCCCTTTGACCTTTGGAAATGGCGGAGAAACTTGCATTCTTATCCTCCTGCAGTGCTAGCAGGAGGTGATTCCTTACTGCTGCTCTTTCCCTTGGGTAGCTTAAGTGAGAATGGCTTGTGGGGCATTTCATGCTCTTATAGTCGCTGGTATGATGCTGCAAAGGGAAGCTTTGGCATTTTTGGCTTGCTCATTTTGTAGGGAACATATAAACAGAAAACTGTGTTCAGAGAACATTAATTTGTTTGCAAAGTCAAAAGTTATTAGATGTCAGAATTTTACTTTGCTATCACTTAAATACACGAGTCTATTTTTACTGTGGGATATTGACCTCATTTGTTGCATGATGTGAAGAGGGGGGGAGTGAATAATAATTTTGTGGTTTGCAACCTGTATGAAATTTGTTTAATTTGTTGCAGCAATTGGCGGGAACACGAGGAAGACAAAGATTTGGTGTCATGACTACGCAGCTGAATCTGTCTTAGAAACTAACGTTCTTTTCTTGCCTCTGCCAAAGGTACCTTTAAGGGCTGATCTGCAGAAAGCTCTCAATTGCACAGAAAGTACACTTTAAGAAGCACTTGAATTGAAAGGGGTCTGCGCTTTATATCCAGTGCTTACAACTCTGGATCTCCGTGATTACTTGTATGTTTTCAACAACTTCCTATTTCTCATCCATGGAACTGAGAGATGAACATGCAGACTGCAAGTATTTTAGGTAAGTTCATGATCTGCTGGATCCCACAGCGGAGTGATGAGTACTGTAGAAAAGCCTGTTAGGATTCATAATTCTGTGCTTAAATCAGCAGGGGCAAAGGTTTACTTTTAATAACACAATAATAATGGTAAAACCGAATAGCCATTCTCTAGTTCAGAAGTCTGTCATGGGCTCTGGATGAAGCAGGAGACTTATGTTATATAGTTGTGTGGCTCAGAGGACTTGTATAAACATTGCACAGGAAAATCATACATCTGCCGTTTCCTAAAGGTGGAGTAGTTGACTCTGCATGTCCACAGTAATAATTGAATGTAATTTCATGTCTATGATAGACATAATGATAGATGTTCAGATGTATGACAGACATCCAGAAGCATTCTCACAAGCTGGTTTTAAAGCTGTAAGGCACAAAACGCAGAGATGATGAAGCAAAATGGGAGCTGGAGAGGTTTTCTGCTTTGTTCTTTACTATACCACATATTGTTGAAGTGACTTCCTCATTTCATCCATTAGGAAAAAAGCTTTTTATTGAAATGAGTAGATAACTGCCTAATGGGGACATAAAAGAGATGGTAAAGAGTGAATATCTCTGTTCTAAGTGCTAAGTTGTACTCCCAACTCAAAGCCCGACTCTGTGAGGTGACCAGTGATATTGAAACGTAGCTCAGGGGAGATGGCCTGGCCTGGGTGTCTCAAAGGGCTTTCAACAAGGCAGCAGAAAGCAGCAGAGTTGCTAGAAACAGTTTCAGGAACTGAGTCTCAAGATCTTGCATGGTTAGTGGAATTGATGCAGGCCACCTTAAGGGATTTAAGGGTGACTCCAGGCGATTAATGTTCTGATGAACCTTCTCCATTTCACACTTTGCCTAGGAAATTTTGCTTTCTGTTCATTATAATGGGAATTGAGCTGTAGCACCACCAGCCTTCCCACCAGGCAAGGGCTGAAAACACTAAGTCCAATCTTACTAGCAACTACAGAGCATGCTGAGGTCCCTGGCTGAATTCCTTCTTAACGTACACAAACATGAACAAAGGGCAGTTCAGTAAGGGCAACTTCTCCTATCCATTGAGAGATGCTAGGCACCTTTTCTGGGATCAAGTCTTGTGTTAAATGGTGGATTCCACCATTAGTCAACTGTACCAATACATCAACCCTAAGAGAGAGAGAGACTATTCATTTTTTGGAAACGAGTTCAGTTGCTGCAAACAGCAGAAGGGTTTAGCAAAGCCAAGATCACAGCAGGGATGAAAGAGCTAGCCCTTATCTCCAGAATTAGAGGTACTCATCAGAGGGAAATGAAAGCACATTTCTATGTTCCACCTTGCTATTGAGATTTCTGCCCAATACTTTCTAATGCTGATGTCTGAAATGGAAAATGCATTTATCTCCAAAATGTTGTGTTTTGTGACCCTGGATATTTCTCCTGTGCCTGGGTTTTGGCCATGGGCTGAATGTGCATTCTTTGTTTCAAGTTTCTAAGACCATGACGTGAAGAATCTCTCTTAGGAGTCTTAACAAATCTCATTGTGGTTTTGTGTGCCTTTATCTGCCTCCCCCCTTTGCCCCCCCAGAGATCATACAATAGTCCATGGCTTTTTGTCTTTCAGTTTTCTTTGCTGTGTTGGAGGGAAATTGCTAAGTGAGTTCTGTGTTGGCTGAGGTCCAGTGAAAGACGGTGGGGAAAGTCAGGTTGATGCTGACCCTACTAATCCCTTGATCATAAAGGAATCTGTTAACTAAAACCAATCCTCTTTTCATGATAACATGTGGATACCTGATCGAGGGAGGATGGTATGTGTAGTACCTGATTGTACAACTGATAATTTTCTGTGTCCAGAGATCATAACTCAGACCTTCAAAAATCCCAAGATGTAGTAAACCACACATTTTGCCTTGGTTTTAATTTTGAGGGGAGGGGGGTTTAGGGGTGGATGCTGTAAAGTTTACACTCAAGCCTGATATACACTTTCTAATGTGCAGCTGTTGTGCTGGCTGCTTACTGTTTCCACCTCCCACCCCATTTGATTCCCATATCCCCGTTAAATTGGCCTCCTGTTCCCCAGTGTCCTGATATCCCTGCACTCTACCATTTTGCAAGGTCAAAGTTGTTCCAATCAGTATCTGTGTCACACCTATGTCCCAGGTTTTCTCCTGGACTATAAAATAGCAGCCATGTTGCTGGCTGTAGGATTGCAGTAAGAGAGAGACAGTTTTATTTCTTCTTGTGCCTAATTTGAAGCAACCCTTCATCTCCTGTGGCATTGGCATCCATTTTGAATAAGGAAAAAAAACTATAAATTGGCTACCATTTTGCCGTATTTTATAAAATAGATTAGAAAAAAATTCCCAAGGCGCTACCTTTGTTACAAAGTTGAAGCAATGACATTGCTATGATGCTCTGGGGCCATGACAGCCCTTCTGCTGTGGACAGCGGTGGCACCAGATGCTACTTGATGGCTTGGCCTATGTCTTTTGATGATGCTGGATATATAGGGCATAAAAGATGGAAAGTCTTCCCAGATCTCTGGCTTTCTTTTGTCCCAGTGCCATGTTCTACCCTTCTGAAGTAAATACGGAAAGAGCAGAAAGGAGTCTCTAAGCAACACAGAGGAGAATAACCCCATGCACCAGT
>VYZM01017504.1:0-40188 GCA_013398915.1 Dromas ardeola
GCCTGTCTGACAACATGAGGCGAACTTTTGAATTCAGGTGGCCATTACCCTATTAATGTGTTAAAATTAACCTGCTGTTAAAAGTTCAAAGGCACTGTTGCCCTTACCAATTAAAGTTTAGTGTGCTGGAAAGAGGTGCAGTGCTGGTTAATCTCTGCCACTGGGAGATGACATCTATTTAATTCTTTTTTTTTTTTTCATGTTTTTACCTCCTTTGCCACAGTATTAGAAGATTTTACTTTGTATAACACTTACTCATTTACTTTCTCTACATGCTGACTTTTACCATTGTAATTTGAAAAGCACTTATTTTTCATTTGCCTCTCACCTTATGCAGGACCATAAGGTAAAGTAAAATATGGATTTATAGGACAAAAGTTATTCTGCTGTAACTGCCTGCATGCCTAGATTTAGCCTACAGTATAAGAGGCAGTTTGTCTTTCTTTTAGACCTAAACTTATTTTGAACTGTTAATTACGGTTTACCAATATGCAGTACTTTTATAAGTCTCTTCCACCAAGCAGGGCCTTATTCAGTTACTCTACGAAATGAGAATTCAACTCCATCAGTATGCTAAGGCATTCAAAAATCAAGAGTCATTTCTGCACTTATAATCACTCTGCAGACGTTACATTTTTTTATTTACTAGCATAGTAGAATAAAGTCATTTCTTCTCCCTTTGTCCCTAAGAAAGTATTCAGTTTTATCAGTATAACCAGTAGACTTAATTGCCGTGTAGGAAGAGAAATTCTTTTAGTAAACAGTTCTTTATTGTCCAGTTAACCAATTCATGATTATCTGTATTTATTCCCTTGTGAAATAAAAAAAAGATGGGAAGTGAATCAAGCTCCCTAAATTTAAATACCCAATTAAATTAAACATTAATGTTTGCATGTTTTTTGATTAAAATAAATCAATAAGAAAAAAAAAAAAGATGTTTTCTTACTCTATTCTTTGCCCTAATTTCCTTCTGAAACAAAACCAATCAATAGTCAAGTAACTATGGTTACTTTTTTGTTTAAGTCAGTATATCTAGTATGTTTATTATAGGTAAATGTTGCTAAACAAAAACTTTGGTATGGACTTGTTAAACTGGGTGATATCCCTTAAATTTTCCTCCTGCCTGCCTAAAACAATTAAGCATCTTTTATACAAAGAAAAAAAATTTTCATTTTCCAGGCCTCTGTTACAGGCTGCTGGTAGTTATTCAGTACTTTACAATATATAATAGTCTTTAGTTATAAACTATGACAGGTGAAATAATTTTCTAGACAAAATTTCTTTTAAAATTAAACAACAGTATGCATGTTACATTCAGTTTTGATTCTTTACACTGCATGGTGACTGTTGCTGTCAACAAAAGTTCTATACGTAGAAAGTTATACTGACGTAATGGAGACTAACACGAAGGTTGTTTGAGTACCATTGACTAATATTCACTATATGCATTAGATCTACTAATATAATTCAGTAATACAAAGCTTGTGTTGACCAAACCTAGGAGCCTTTTAAAAAGTAATTTGATTAAATATCTAAGCAATATTTAATCAATAATTAAACATTTGAATGTATGTAGTCCTTGGAGGGGTGAATTTTCCTTTTCACTGGGAGTCATTGATCTTGGAGTTGTAGCCCGAAGATCACAGAAGAGTAACTAGTTTGAGAAATTTAAAATCTTTTGGAATTTTTATTTGAATAATAAATCACTCTTGGTATCTCTTTCAGTGTTTCTTCTGTAAATAGTTTTGAGCAATGAAAAAAAGATAAAATCAAGTGTGTGCACAACACTCCAAATGAAGAGCTGTGGAAAGAAGGCTGAGACAGTTAGCTTAAATCTTTCCATGCAGTATCTCACACAGAGGAGTAAAAAGTGAGCTAAGTAGTCAGAGAAAGCCCTAACAATATTTGTCGGAGGTCTGTCTCAGCTAAGTAACTATAGATATTACTCAGTTTTATTAACAGCATTGGATGTCTTAAATGGTCAAGCAGTTTTGTTCTCCAAAAATCGTGTTCTGATTTATGAAGATCATCTTGTCTTTGGGCTGTGTTCCCCAAGTTTGGTCTTCATAGAAGACAATAAATAAAAGCTAATAAATACAATTCCTAATAAATTAAGATATTGTCTTTGCTATCAATTAGCAACAGTACTAAATTACAAGCATAATCTGTGAATAATCAGTCTGTCAAAATCAAAGTTTTACTTTTACAGAAAAAAAAGAAATTGAAGAGGGCAAAACTTAACGAAAATTAAACCAGAAATACATATTCATCAGGGGATTAATTGAGTCGGACATGTAATTGTTGCTATGACTTTCATATCTTGTCACAGGTCAGTTAAAAAAAATTGAGATAAAATTTAGATGGAAAAAGAATTAGGCATATAGAAAAAGATGAAGGAATTAGTAATAACTATATAGTAATAGGATCAAATACTGGCCTTATGCACATTATCTAATTCTATTAGACTACATATAATAAACCTGGCATTTCACTAGCTGTAGTTTTTATGGCATAGGGATATCTTCACCTGTGAATAATTTTTAAGGATTTTCTGTTACACAAACACAAGTGAAACTTCAGATTATGGGGGAGTGATGAAATGAAAAGGAAAATGTGTTGATGATTATGGGAGGGTCTGCTTGTGACCTGCTTGTTTCTGTAGGTAGCTGAGCTGGGGAAATGTAGGGAGATGTGGGTGGGTTTCTAAGGTTACAGTTAATCAACATTTTACTGCTTTAGTTATGGTATTAATAGCATTGTGCCTGGCTAGGTGTTTTTGCAGCTGCAGCCAAGTAATTTGTTCATGGTCAGTATTGTCTGTGAGTTTAAAAGTCAGGTTTGGTCAGTCTTGTGTGTGTTTTGGTTTTGGTGGAATTTTTTACTTATTTTCTTAAAGCAAAAGAAAAACTCAACCATTTAAAACAAAATTTGCAGTGTTTGGAATAGTTTCGGTGGCACAGCTACAATATTTCAGTAAACATCCATTTGAAAATAGATGTATATTGGACAGTGAGTAATGGGACCATTTGAAAAAGGAAACACAAGCAGGTGAGCCCAACAATTATATTGTCTAGAAATTTGTTTTTCAGAAGCACATGTGATAAAATTATATAAAAGTCTTTCCAATGAAGTTTACATAATTTCATTATAGAATAAATATATGGTCTTTCCTCTTTTACATAAAAAAAATCAAACAAAACAAGCAAACAAAACAGTTTGATGTGATTTCACTCATATTCATTGGTGTATAATTCAAAACAGTGAGTAAGGCTTATTCTTTTTTTTTTTGTAATTCTGAGGAATATATATCCAGATTTAAAAAGAGGGTTTGAGATCACTTACAAGTATATAGACACTGCAAGAAACAGTTGCCTAGTAAGCTCCAGTTTTTCAACCTTTTAATTTTTTATATTTTATTTTACTATAAGACTATATTAAAAGTTCTTGTACAAAATAGTTCACTGGAAATAAAATCTTCATTATATGCTTTTGCCTATTCATAAAATGCTAAAAAGGCAGGCAGACAAATATAAATATTTAATGAAGTTTTAAGGCAATTTTCTTTCTAGAATCTGAAAAGTTGTCTGTAGTTGACTCCTAGTAGCAAAATGACCATAAATACAAATGTTTTTAAAAAGATATTTTAAAAGCTCTTTTGCTGAGAAATACGCTGAACTATTTAAATATTTTTTTCATACTGCTGAGTAGCTTTAACTGTAGAAATATTCCTGTTGAAGTTTGCTATCTCTATGCCAATCAGTAATGATAAATGCCCATAAAAATATGATAAAGGCCTGTTAAATAGGCAGTGTAGTGAAAGTATTTTTGAACAGCACTGAAAATCTTGCAATGAAAAATCATGCTAGTGCCTCAAAAGTGAAGTTCAAATAGTAATTTAAAAATGTATTTGAGAGGATACATGTTCAACAAATTACTTCACAGGACATTTTTTAGATATATCTCAAAATATGGTGGCAAATAGTATTATTCAAGATATACTAGGGTATTCTGATAAGCTTTCACCTGGTTCTCCAAAATATGTTTAGCCTCCTGTACATCCATGAGAGTATTTCAGTTTCTAAAGGTTTTTCAAATGGCACTAGACAACTGAATTGAGCTTCTAACCCTAAAAATCATATAGTTATAAGAATTTGCTTTGGATAACCACATAAAGGCAAGTAGGATCTTAACGTAGAAGACCTTTGTTCTTTTAAATGTTAAGAGAACTTAAGATGATTAGATCAAATGTAGACATCCAAACTTAATTTAAATGAATCATGCCTGAGTAAAGCAAGCTACAGTTGTCATAAAGTTTATTTCACTTATTACAGGTCCATAATGGTCAGATACAATCACAGCATTATTTTAGTTAGAAGGACAGGTCATCTCGTTTGGACAGCTCATGGACAACTTATTTCAGGTTGCACAGGGCTGTATCCAGTTGAGTTCTGAATATCTCCAAGGATGGACACTCCACAACCTCTCTGTTCCAGTGTTTGACTGTCTTCATTATTCTTACAATGTAGTTTGAATTTACCATGCTGCAGTTTGTCTTTGTTGCTTTAGAACCTATCACTGTGTACCCCCAAGAAGACCCTACCTTCATTGTGTTATACCTTCACTATAGATAGTTGTAGACAACAATAAGATATCCCACCCCCAGATCCCTTAGTTTTCTGGTTTTGGCAGACATCTTTCAGCCTTTTCTTTTGTGGTATGTGCTTCAGCTTCCCAGCCACCCTGGCGGTGTTCCACTAGACTCAGTTCAGTATGGTATTGTCTTTACTATACTTGGGAACCCAATACTAGTTGCAGTACCATAGACGCAGCTACACAAGTGCCAAAGAGAGGCGAAGGATCATTTCCCTCAACCTGTTGGCAAATGGTCTTGGTAATACAACCAGGATGCTGTTGACCTGCTTTGCCACAAGGGCACACTGCTGTCTTACGTTCAGCTTGACCACCAGGATCCTCCATACCGTTTTCTGCAAAACTGCCTTCAACCCAGTCCATTCCCAACCTCTACTACTGCGTATGGTTATTTCGGTCCAGGTGCAGGGTTTTGCATTTGCTTTTATTAAATAGGATGAGTTTTTTGTCAGCCCTTTCCTACCTCCTGGTGAGGAATCTTTGAATAACAGCCTTGCCTTCCAGAGTACCCCCTGGTCCCCTCAATTTGGTATCTTCTATGAATTTGCTGAAGGTACAGTCTGTTCCATTATCTAGATGTATAATAAACCAGTACTGACCTCAACACATAGCACCTGTAATCAGCCACCAGCTAGACATGGTAATGTTAATCACAACCTTTTGAGGTCAGTGATACTGCTACTTTTCCTCTCACCTTATAGTCTACCTATCCAGGATATATATCACAAATTTTGCAAGAAATATATTAGATGTCAATAGACTTGCTGAAAAAGTAAACAGTAACATTGCTCTCTCACTGTGCATAAAGCCAGTATTTCTTTATAGAATGCAATCACATATGATTGTGTCTACATATTGAAACATTATATATTTGCATAAACGTATGAAGTTGCTGTGGAATCCATTTACAAGCACATAAAGGACAAGAAGAGGTAGAATAGCCAGCAAGGGTTTAATATTGTCAAATCACGTTTAAATAATTGTTTTCTGTGATGAAATTACTATATGGATGATGGAATAGTGGTAGATGTAATATATTTTGACTTTTGGAAGGCCTTTGACATAATATCCTTCTAAGCTTAAAGGACAGAAATCAATAGCTCCATGTCCAGTTGGCACTGGGAATAAGTGGAGTACTTGGAGGTTGATACTGGGGCACATGTTGTTCAGTATCTTTATCAACAACCATGGTGATAAGACAAAATGCATGGTCAGAAAATCTGTAGATAAACCTAATTTGGACGTAGCATCTAACATACATAGCAGATATTTGACCAAGAAATACCTTGATAAACTTAAGGACTGGACCAATAGAAATCCCTTGAAGTTCCTCAAGGAAAAAAAAGCCATTTTCTGCATCCTGAGTAGAACAAACACAGACACCAATGCACGCTAAACAACTGGCTGAACACCAGGTCTGCTGAAAAGGACTTGGGAGTAACAATGAATGGATAAAAAACGTCATAAATTAGGCATACTGTGATTCACTGGGAGAATTGTACCTAGCCAATCAAGAGAAACTGTTTTTCTCCACTCAGTGCTAGCAAAGCCACAACTGGAACTCTGTGCCACTTTTGCTTGCCTCTCCCAGTTCCAGAGGGATATGGAGAAAATGGAGAGAGTCTGAAAAATGACACATACCCTAGAAGGTGTATAAGAGGGAGCCTGGCTTGTTTAGTATGACAAAGAGAAGGCTAAAATGTGATGTAAATGCTGCCTGAAAGTACTTGAAGCACAGTTACCAAGACACTGCAGTTCATCTCTTCTCATAGGGTTAGGAGATATAACAAGGGGCACTGGCCATGAGTCTGATCAAGTTCAAAGTATTAAGAAAAATTTTTTCACTGAGAGGTTGACAAGGGACTGAAACATGCTACCCAAATTGGTTGTGGGATCCTCATCCTTGAAAATATTTAAGATTTTTCAAGACCCAAGACTACAGGGAAATGATGTCTTTAGTCTGGATCTTTTCTTAAGTTAGAGAGGGGATAGTTTTCTGCCAATAGGAATATGTAGATTGCAGCTTTTGATCCCATGATTGTGAAGCAGATATTGGAAGAAATTTAGAAATAATACAGGAAGCAGAGACTAGGGCCTAAATTTTTCCTCCGTGCTAAATAATTGGATTACACAGTACTAACCATATCTTTTTTCTTTACATTCATTTTAACAAATGTATCTTGAAGTATATTAATCACAGTGAAAAAACTTTATTATTAAGGCCGATTTCAACTTGCTCAACTAGTAATCTGGCAATCAGGACACTGTCCCATGATCTTTGGGTTTGAATTCTCCCAGGCTGATGTGGGAACTCAGTACTTCCTGGAAATGTTTTCAGTTGGAAAAAAAAAAAAGAAAAAAAGAGTTCTGTGAAAAGATGTAGCTGAATTAAATTATGTGTTAATGAAAGTGCATTAGAAAGTTCTAGTAATAATATTACAAAAAGCCTGAGCCTTTCAGCATTATTTGACATCCTCTGAAAATACCAGGCTCTTTGGTGATTTACACAGAAGTACCCAAAATTTACTTAGATATACCTAAGACTGATGTGTGTGACATTGTCAAAACAGTGGCAAATGTTCAGTAATAAATTTTTCATCCTAAAAAATAATGTGATGCTCAACTGGGCTGAGATGCCCATCAGATTAGCAGCTGCTGAGGTGTTCCCAGGCTCTCAGCCTGGAATTTGGATGCCTAGATTCAGTTTCAATCCCATATTAGGCAAATAAAGCATACATAGGTTTAGTTACATGTGCTCCAAGGAATAGAGGCCATTCATGGTTCCACTAAAAATTAAGGGAAAGTGGCAAAATTGAAAGTTGATAAATATATTCACACCATATGTTTTAGCAATCTAATTTTACATGCCTGTGTCAGCAGCCTAAACTCTGTTCAGTTGCTTGAAAACACTTTCTGGAGGAGTCTTTATGTAGGCTGTTTCTTATGATTATATATGCTCTAACTTCAGTACTTAGATGCAAAATCCTTTTTTGCTATATAAAGGAGATAAATGGCACTGACAGGAATAGATCAAGGTTTTCAGGCTGTCTCTCTCTAGTTCCCTAGTCACTGGGCTCTATTGTAACTTAGTTTTTTTCATCTACGTCAAGACTGGGGGTTTTTTATTGCGTTTCTGTAAGAACAACAGGACCTGTGTTGAACAAAATAGTTCTGTATATGATGTTGGCTATTTACTGAAAAGGAAGTAACTAGAAACACATAATATTTGGTGTTTCTTGTATTTTGATTGCCCTCTTCCTCCTCACCCACCCTGACTCAATGAAGCCCCCAGCTGCAGAGATGACCCAACAAGGACAGGGATAGGGACAGGAGCAGGAGCAGGAGTAGGGCAGGTCTCTATCAGGGATAGGGGCAGCCTTTGGGAGTTGGAGCTGGTCCACGCCCCACTCTCAAGTGACTGTCCTCCTCCTGGTGGGAGCTGCTGCTCACCTGGGGGCAACAGCCTCAAAGACCACGGAGGTGGGGGAACAAAACAGCCCTTTGTTGGGGTCCCAGGCTAAAGGGGGCTGCATCTACCACGGGCACCCCTGTCCCTCTGGCAGCCTTAGGAGTCAGAGTGACACTGGGATGAGTGCAAAACCAGTAGATACTAGGAATTTTTCTTTTATAACAAGTCAACTTTATTATTAATGAGGCTTTGCTGTCCTCAATAGATGATTCCAGCTTGCAGTAAATTCTCAACTCTATATACACAGTGTGATCCTTTTAGCCCACAACAGGATTTTGAGTGTAACACTTGCTTCTGTGGTGGATGGGTTTCCAGTGTCCACCATCTAGGAGGTGGGATCAGGTCTGGGCAGCTAAATTTAGGTGCCTGTGTGCAGGCTGGGTGTGTAAGCTGCCGTTATCAGCAAAGCAGTTAAGGATAATAAGTCAGTTTCCTACACAAGGTGCTCCAAGGCATCTGAGACAGCCGCATTCATTTGACAGATGCAACACAGGACTACCCGTGCCTTTTTGAAGTGGCAGTTAAATTTAGGTGAGATGTCACAGGGGTGTTAAATGGCATAAGATGCCAATGGAAAACTCTAACCTGACTAAAAAAACTATCTCACCCTGATCAATAGACTCAGTGGAGTTTGGAGCACGATCTGCTCACATTAAAGTATGCACCTATATTGATTATTTGAATCCCCTGTGTACAACAACAAAGATTATGCTACCTATATATGTAGATTGCCTAAATTTGTACTAGGGCTGAATTAGTTTTTTAAATGAAAATGTGGGGTTTTTTTCTTTGCATATGTACTGCATGTCAGTTGGCTATGGAGAAAATCTTGTGTAACATTTGTATGCAATTGTGGTAAATCTTAAAAGTAAAAAAAAAATAAATAAAAAAATCATTTTGTTGTCACTGGAAGTAATGAATGTTAAAAGCCAACAAATAACAAAACATGAGGAAGTCCAAAGCAGAGACAAAAAAGGAAAGAGTTAAATAGGTTCTACAAAAATTATCTGGGACCTAAAGACTACATTCTATAAGACAGAGTAAAATACCCAAATATCCATACTCAAGTCTGTCTGGACAATGGTTGTATGTAAGGTCCACGGCAGAGCTGACAAAAGTCTTTTGTCTTTACAGAATCAAAGTCTTAAATGAAGTTTCTCTCTAAGCCAAGGTTTCTTCCATAAACAGAACCAAAAACCTACAGCATTGTACTGAAAATTGCCCAATGGTTAGGATACTTTACAACGTGTCCTCTCCTTCATGGATTTTTGGTGCTTATTAAGTCTTGCATTGCAGCATCTTGAGGCTGTGGCACCTAAATCAACTGACTTCTGCTGAATCACAAATTTCCATGAAGCTGTAAGAATGTAAGTGGATTCAAGACTTGCACCAGTGCATCTGATTTGACTGAAATCAGCTGAAGCATTAATAAAGCGATTTTGCACAGAGGACAGAAACAAGGTGAGACCTTATGTTAGTTTGGTTTCAATAAATTTTCCCTTTTTGCTGTCAAACACACACAAAAAGGTTTCTGTGAAGGAAGTGTAAGTAAAAAATTGTTTCAGCAAAAAAATATCAGTGTTATGTTTCATGGGATCCAGGACTTGAGCAGATGAAAAGGCTAAAAAAATATTTCTGTATGGTAATTTTCAGAATTCTTTCTTTCTTAGAACCAAAACTAGACAGAGAAAATTGCCTTTGACCTTATGCTTACAAATTATTAATAATTAATCATTTCAAAACCAAGCCCAATGAAAATGTGCCCAAAATGTTGTACACTAAATTAGACAGCATGCTTTAAAGACACAGAGCAATTTGAGATGTCTAATTTAAAAAAAAAAAAAAAAAAGAAAGAAGAAAAAGACAATTTTCTAAAGTACTCTTTACTATCTTAAGATTTTCAGAATTTCTCTTCTCTGTAACAGCTAGAAGTTAATCATTGGGAAATAAGTTGTGCCTGCACTCAACTGCACTGCAAAAGTCTCGCATGAGCACATTGACAATAGTATCAGTACAATTCATATGACATAATGCCAGTGACCACAAATATGAGGATAAAAATAATTCTATATAAAAAGAATAAAAAGAGAGGCTGTGTTTGTACCATTTGAGGGTTTATTCATCAGGTTCTTTCACACTGATTACAATTATGTTTTTTAGTTCAAGAATATTTTTCTATGGAAGTGCTGATTGTTGTTATCTCTGTAGATAAATGGACAAGCAGAAATAGAACTACTAGAGATACAGATGAAAATAGCTTTTATGTTTTTGTTGCCTTACATGAGATGATCAGTATATTCATGAAGCTGCACATCAGTAAAATATGAAATATTAAATATAAATACGATACTGAGTGTTGGCACCATACACATAGCAGTGTTTAGAAATTAGAAATTGAGTCAGTTATCTGAATCCAGTGTAATTGATTTAGCTCTATTAATTCAGCTGTGTTTATTCGTTATACCAGAGGAACATCTAAAACTGTGCTGACCTTCACGGCTGCTCAACAATCTTGAATCACAGGAGGTTTTTTTGCAGGATCAAGGTAAAACAATGAAAGAAAGAATGAGAACAGAGAGGCTAGTCTTCTGTTTTCTATTTGAGTGCAATATCAATGAGGCAGTGAGGGCAATATACAGTTGTCACACAGAAAGATGGGACAAATTTAATATGAGGAAGTAAGGATCAGATTGACATTTGTACTCCATCGCCTACAGGTGTCTACATGTCTCAGCCTGTCCTGTCTGTCTTCCACCTGCCTCACGGAATGTGATGAGTTTCCTGTGGTTCCTGTAAAATATCTGCAGATGCCATGCAAATGCTTTGGATATCATCATAAGGGTCAGAAATGGCTCTAGGTGATTCAGTCAGCTGAGAAGATTTAGGCAAAATTAAATGATTATGCTTACACAACTGATTCTGCCGGCTCTTAATATGGTAGGATTCATTTGCCTGAACAGCAGTGCCTAGATTTTTTCTGGGCTATCCCACCTGGCTTCCAACTGTCTCTTCAAAATAACACAAGCTTGCTGTCATTCTAAACCATATCTGCCAGCCTGTCCAGATGTTTGGATATCCTAAGACATGGCAGATGGTACTAAATGTCTGCATATAGGCAAACAAATTGAATTTTTGTTCAGTACAATCAGTGGTTGGGCCTTCAGTGCCATCTGAGACATCGTATCTCCATTATCTGCTGGCAAATGTCATGCAGGACTTATAGGAAACCCACATCTTTTCAGAGCAATGTCTCGATATCAGCCAGGAATACCCGCAGGACTCCTGGAAAGCATTAAATACCTGTGTGTTGAGTAGAAACTTGATACAGTCGGCTGTACATAGTATATTGGGAGTAGATGGCAAGGTTTAGGTGGGGGTGGGCTGCAGGGATGGTCTCTGTAAGAAGAGGTCAGGGGCTGCCTGGACACAGCCAATTCCAGCTGGCTCCAGGGAACCCATTGCAGGACACAGCTGAGCCCACCAGCCAAACTGGTAGTGCCTTATGGAAAATGTATGAAAGAAAAGGCAAAACACTGTGCAGGCAGTGAGGAGTGAGGAAAAAAAAAAAATGTGTGAGAAACAACCCTGTAAACACCGAGGTCAGAGAAGAAGGAGGGGAGGGAGGTACTCCAGACTCCAGAGTAGATATCCCCCTTCAGCCCATGGAAGGGGCCACACCAGAGCAGATATTCACACTGCAGCTTGTGGAGGACACCACACCAGAGCAGGCAGATACTTCCTGAAGGAACTGCCACCTGTCGAGAGCCCATGCTGGAGCAGGTTCTCCTGACAGGAACTGCAGCCCATGGAGACAGGCAGATATTTCACTGCAGCCTGTAGAGACTATCACAGCGCAGCAGATATCTACACTGTGGCCCATGGACAACCCATGCTGGAGCAAGTTTAAACTGAAGGACTGCAGCCCATGTAAAGGACTAACAATGGAGACAGGGAAAACTGGGAGGACGAAGGAGCAGCAGAAAGGAACAGTTATGAGCCGAGCCTCAAATTGCACCAGGGGAGGTTTAGATTGGATGTTAGAAAAAATTTCTTCGTGGAAAGGATTGTCAAGCATTGGAAGAGGCCACCCAGGGAAGTGGTTGAGTCACCATCCCTGGAGGTATCTAAAAGACATGTAGATGCGGTGCTTAAGAACATGGTTTAGTGGTGGACTTGACAGTGCTAAGTTAACAAGTTGGACTTGGTAATTTTAAAGGTCTCTTCCAACATAAATGATTCTATGATTCTACAATAATTTGGACTAGATGATCTCCAGAGGTCCCTTCTAACCCTACCATTCCGTGATTCTGTGATTCCCTGTTTTTACCTCAATGATGAGTTTTTTCACCATATTTTCTCCCCTTGTCCTGTTGAGCAGGGGGAGTGAGAGAGCGGCTGGGTGAGAGTCTGGTACCCATAGGAATCCGTAAATTTTTTTATCTAACTATCTGGGATATTAGAGTATCTCAGATTGCAATTGCAACAAATGAAACCTTCTGTCTCTGACTGTATTAGGCACTTTCACAAGCAGTTCACCTACAGAGATGTACATTTTGACACCTAAATTTAGGCATCTACAGTATGCAAATGTTACCCCATGCAGCTGACAATGGAGAGATATAATTCCATGTGATCCTACTTGAAATCAGATTCAGTCAGCATACAAGGGAAATGTGGATAAGCATAATGAGAATTGAGAAATTCACCAGACTTTTGATCAATCCTAGGAGTAGTGTCTGTTAACTACTCTGCACACGTAGATTCTTTGATGATAAAAAGATAAATAGATAAATGTGCATCAATATATATTTTAATAAATAAGACCATTTATTTTGAAGATTAAGTTTGATTTTGTTAAAACACCACCAATGGAATTAGGAGCAACTCCAGTTCCAATATAAGTCTGTAGTCAAAACAGACACGCTTTCTTCAGAAACTTTTTTCAAGCTGTCAAAATTTAGCTAACGAAAGCTAGCCAAGAGAATATATATTACACTTTGAAGATGTCAAATAAAATCTTTAGAAAAGAAACATTTGTTTTGTAACACATCATGAAGTGATTAGACTCTCCAAATGACTCCTGCTCTATAAAATGCTGCTAAAGAATTCCAGTTAGATCAAAAGATAAAATGCAAATGTGGATACCATGATTACAGTGATCAGAGAAAACAGACATTTTAAACTGTGCAAGAAAAAAAGGATAAGTTCTTGTTGTCATTCCATTAAGCCAGAAGAGAAAGAAAGTACTGGCAACATTAAATTTTATTTTTTTTAATTAAAAACAATGTAGAGGTAACTGTGCTGTAACATGCTGAAGCCCTGATCTGCCATGAAAAGGACATGCTCTTTTAGGACACCAGATCTGCTTCTGACTTGCAGAGCAGGCTCAAACAGCCTGTCTGCTTATGAAGTCTCGGGAGGACTCTGATTAACTTCCCTCTTCTAGTTAAATTTTGGCATATCATTTCATAAAACTGGAATACTAATTAGCTGATACATTGTTTTCTCATTTTGTCTCCTGCCTCTAGCTGGTACCAGCTGTATACAAATCCCAGATTAGACAATTACAGACTAATTTACTCACAGGGAAAATTTCTTAATAATCCCACCAGTTAGAAACTGATTTAAGCTTTCAAGTATTATTATTTTTTTATATCTATTTCAGTTATGTATGTGAAATATGTGTTTTTTCTTGCATAAGGCTTTTTTTACTGATCTGGGGATGTGAATAAGTGAAAAGGTTAATTTATGTTTAAAATGAAAAACAAATTAATAAATATCAATGTCTCATATTGTCTGGCAAAAATCTATATGCGTTTATGAAGAGTGGATAGACATCCTGGAAAGTAATTAATCTGTTCAGATTCAGTCTGACTAGGATGTTGGATCATTGTTCATCACCAGACTAATATGAGCCTACAGCGAGTTTCCTGTAGCAAAAATATCGAATATGTCATTTTCCTAATAAAAAGAGAAATACTAGGAAGAGAAATGGTATACAGCATTGATCAAGTCATTATTTGAGTACCTACCATATGTCGGTATTTTAAGAAAGCTGTAAAAAATTAAACACTGTTGGGTGGGCCTAAAAATAGAAGCATTATCTACTTATCAAAAAGAAGCTTGAAAAAACTGATATATAATGTGCACTATATAGAGAATAGTTAGAGGATCTATTTATAGCACGTAGGATAGACCTCTGTACAGTGAGGTTTCTGTTGAAGGTGGAAGGATCTTTTTTAATTAGCAGGGAAAGAATTATAAAATATAATGGCTTCCAACTGAAGTAAGCAGAGCTTGTACTAGAAATAAAATGTAAACCTTTCATAATGAAAGCAATTAATGCTGGAATAGATATCCTAAAGGCATGGGAATTCTTCCATGACTTACAGTCTTTAAAACAATATTGGATGTCTTTCTGGTATGTTTTAGCATAACAACTAATTACTGTCTAGGTACAGAAAGGTATCAAATTAGACATAATCATACCCTGTTGCTTTGAAAATCCTCCATTTTTTCCCCTATTCTATAAACTTAATCCAATATTCATTGAAATCACAGAGTCTTGACACTGATTTCAGGCTGTTTATGAGTCCTCTGACTTGTGTCCAGTACAAGTCTTCCTTTTCCATTTCATAATGCAATCAAAAAGCTTTGGTGCAAAAACAATTCTATGGAAAGATTCAAAAACATTTTTTTGCAGGATCAAATGATTATTAGAAATTACTTCAGATCCAGTTTACTAGTTCTTTACTATCTGGTTGTCAATAGCTATTCTTTAATAAGATTCCAAACAACTGTGTGTGGTCTGGAGACTTGTTAGTGGTTTATTTCACTTTTTTTTTTTTTTCTTCTGAAAAAGAAATTGGCATTTTGTACTTCAGAAGTTAAATCTAACTTCTTTCTCTCCAGACTGTTTGCTCAGTTAACTATGCTGACTTTGAAGGCCCTTTGGATTTGAAGTAGTGAAGTACAGGTGGATTTGGCGCACTACAACAGAGATCTTTACCTGAGAAACTGCTTCAGGTCCAGACCTGCTTCAGGTTGCAGAAACAGGAAAAAGAGCTATAAGTGAAAGCAATTGTGAGTCTTATCTTCAGAAGTGACAGTTGAAATCCCAAGCCTAGTATTTTTAACACAATTAGGATGTAATATTGCCTCTGTGTCTTGCATTAAATTTACTTTTTGTGTTCTTCCACTGTGTTAGGAAGTTATAGAAATAATATCCTGTAAAAAGTTAGAAGCAATCAATATTTCACAGACTACACCTCTGAAAATATAACTGAGTGTTTTATGTCTCACATTTTCAAGCTTTGTACTGACATCACCAAAGTGAGAAATGGATTTACTTAAAATCTGAGATTATAATAGATTCCTGGTCCCAGATTCCCAAGATGGTTACAATAGTCCTACATATAACATTACAATTCTTATGACTTAATCTTGCTTTCAGAAAAAATTGCAGTATATGCACTCCAAGAAACACCACATTTATCTGCATTTTTTGAAACTATCAGATACGTTTTTAGATCAATGTCCGTTCTGTCCATTGCATTACTTTTCTAAAACAATACAATTAAAATGTGTCTGAAATGGTTGACCAAGAACCAGTTACGGACTCCCTCATGATGGAATATATGGTGCTTACATTCCAAGCCAATGTTAAAGCAATAGCCAGATGCATGCCAGCTTCTAGTTATGCAAAAACACAACATGGTACCAATGGAAGGGAAATCCTGTCAGCACAAAAAGGACTGCTGTAATGTAAAGAAAGAACACATCGCAAACACTTTTTCTCCATTTGGATACAGCTTTTAACAACAGTATCATGCAGACTCTTGGCTGAGATCACATAGCATCAACATAATTTTTAGTACTGAATTTACCAGAATCAGGTTTGAATTCAAAAGCTATGACTGCATTGCTGAACAGAAAAAAAGGCCCCAAGATCAAGTGGTGAAGCCTGGTTGGCATCCATACTGTTTAAGATTCATGTTGGAAAGACCAAGCTGGAGAGGCTAAATTAAGCAGCGTGTGCAACCAGGCTCCAGAGTTAGTTGCTATTAAGACAGCAATTAGGTAGAGTGGGTAGTCAGGCTCCAGAGCTTCTTGGTGTTCTTTCATTTAGTAGTATGGATGTAGCAAGAGTACCTGTTGTTCGGTGTTTAAATTGTCCTGAGAATTCAAAATACAGATAAGGTGGAATTTTGTTCAAAGCGCGACTTTCTATGTGGAGAGGAAGACAGCAGTCTAGCATAGCTGCAGACTAGAAACTGAATTAGTGTTACTTTTATTACTGACTGTATATCCTTAGGCAAATCACTTAACTTTTCTATGTGTTAGTGCACCATCCATAAAGAGGATTAGTAGTTACTTTCCAGAGATGCAGGGAGTCCTAGTTTTCTAGAACTTTTTTTTTTTTTTAAATTAATATAAGGATGACACTGTATGAATGAGAAATCTTGTTATTACTCCTCATAAATTGTTAGCATGGATCTTATCTAGAAACCTAATTGTGATTGATAGTTGTTACTACAATATGTCATATCTTTTTATTATTCTGTAAAAATGAGAAAATATTTTCTTTATCTTATTACAGCTTAATAGTCACAGAATTATTTCCTTAAATAAATTCTAACCCACAATTAAACTAAATAGAAACATAAGCCTGATGCAATATCATTCATGAAGGAATAAGTTTTTAGGATGGCTTTAACTTGTCTTCTGTGAATAATTCGATTCAGTCATAGCATGTCCAGGTTAACTTTGTATTTCAGCTACATTAAACTGCAAAGTATCTGTACTCTTCATAACTGTAAATAATTTTTTTGAAAACTTCTGCTTGCTACATTAAACCAAATTCTCCCCTTTGGAGAGAATATGCAAAAATAAGACTAATCCTTCTTGCGTTATAACATGTAGAGGCAGAGAGTGTGTTCCAATGTATTGAACTGAGACACTGAAATTATTTTTAAATTTTAGGTTCCCTTTTTCCCTAACTGAAGAAGTTTCAGATATGATCAAAGGGTAGATGGTAGTTGTCATTTAAAATCTTCAGGGGAAGATTCATTTTAGCTAAGTCTAAGTAAACAGCTGTGCTCCTACTGGATTTTTTTAAAAGGCATCTGTTTCCATCCATCGACTATGCTGCATCCACACAATCCTGTTACACTGCCAAAGAGCTCTGTGAAAATGAATCCCATCTTCTGCTATTTCTAGTAGTTTGAATCCCCTTCAGGGCTTCATCTGCATGTGCTACGTGGAGACCAGGAGGGAGAGAAGATGTATTGTAGGGTTCTGCAGTGCATGCTCTCACAATGACAGGAACAAAACCTGGTCACTTACACTGATTCATAAGGGTGTGAAAAGTGTGAGAATGTTTTTTTCAGATTATCTGATCCAGGACCTTGTCAAGTTGGAATGACAAGGAAAGTGGGAAGGCAACAACCAAAACACAGTCTGTCCTATCTTATTAAATCTGTTCTTAACTATTTCTCTGTGTAATCTCCCTATCTAATGTGTGTGAGCGCTGCAAGGATTCAATGCCAGCTGCTGTCATGACCATAGTTAGTGGATGTGGTGCCAGCTGCTGGAGTCACACCAGGGATGTAGGTGTCCCCAGTCTGGTGCCAGCAACTGGAATGAGTGGGTGCCTCATTGACAGCTACTGGAGTAGGTAGGGTCTCAGCCCTGGCCACTGGGGTGGGAAACGTGTGCTGGCAGCTGGAGTGGGACTGTGGGTCACAGCCTGTGTGCCTGGTACTNGGAGACCCAGGATTGGGCAGGGTTATCAAGTGGGCAAAGGGGCTGTGCCAGTGCTCAGGGGATCCACGAATATGTGTGTGCTTGTGAACCTGGAGAGTGTTGTGTGTGTTCTGCACTAGTGATCTTCTGCTTCTGCCAGCCCAAGAGGACAAACAGACATGGCTGTCTGTGCTCGTATCTGATGTGAGTCGTGTATGTCTCCTAAATATGAGAGACATGGATTTGATGGATGGACAACTTGGTGGATAAGGAATTGGCTGGATGATCACACTCAAAGGGTTGTGGTCAACGGCTCAATGTCCAAGTGGACACCAGTGACAACTGGCATTCCTCAGGGGTCAGTATTGGGACCAGTGCTTTTTAACATCTTTGTCAATGGCATGGACAGTGGAATTGAGAGCATCCTTAGCAAGTTTGCTGACAACATCAATCTGTATGGTGTGGTCGACACACTGGAGGGAAGGGATGCCATCCAGAGGGACCTTGACAGGCTTGAGACGTGGGCCCATGCAAACCTCATGAAGTTTAACAAGGCCAATTGCAAGGTTGCTGTGGTTTAAGCCTAGCCAGCAACTAGGACCACACAGACACTCACTCACTTCTCCCACCCGACCTCTAGTGTTGTGGGGAGAAGAATCAGAAAAAATAAGGAAAACTCGTGGGTTGGGATAAAGGCAGTCTAACAACTAAAGCAAAAGCCATGCATGCAAGCAAAGCAAAACAAGGAATTCATTCACTGCTTCCCATCGGCAGGTAGGTGTTCAGCCATCTCCAGGAAAGCAGGGCTCCATCACATGTAACGGTTACTTGGGAAGACAAAATGCTGTAACTCCAAACATCCCCCCCTTCCTTCTTCTTCCCTCAACTTTATATACTGAGCATGACATCATATGGTATGGAATATTCCTTTGGTCAGTTGGGGTCAGCTGTCCAGGCTGTGCCTCCTCCCAACTTTTCGTGCGCTCCCAGCCTACTCACTGGCAGGGCGGTACAAGGAGCCAAAAAGGCCTTGAAGGAGGGGAAAAGGAGAGGGAAAAAACCTCATGGGTTGAGATAAAGACATTTTAATAGAAAAAATAACAGAAAATGAAAAATAACAAAAATAATAACAATAATAATAATGACACGGGTCACTCACTGCCCGGTGAATTGGCACCATTCCAAGCAGTGATTGCAGATTCCCACCCTCCAGCTAACCCCCATTTACACAGTGCGCATGCCGTCTATGGTTTGGAATATTTCATTGGCCATTCCATCATTCTGTCTATTCTTCTATGGGAAGCTGAAAAAAAGTCCTTCAGTAGTGTAAATATCACTTAGCAACAACTTAAAACAATATGTATTATTCACATTCCTTTCACAGCAATCACTAGAAAGAAAATTAACTCTTTCCCAGCTGAAACCAGGACAATTCCTTAACACCCGTTATAGTACATTGTGCTTTAAAGACAGTCAAAGAAATCTGAAAGAAGTTTTTAAATTATCCAGAAGAACTAACCCTATAAATTTTGCAGAATAATAGGGTATAGAACTGTTGAAATAAAAAATCAGAATGTAATCCTGATCTGCATTTTCCAAGCAAAGAAATCATCCACTGCATAATGAAGTTTATGGAGATCAGACACAGCTTTGTCATTATCAATTTGAAATCCAAAATAACCCAGGAAAGGAAGAAAGATATGGAGAGTTTGAAGTATGATTCAGCAGCATAAACATAGGAATATAATGCAATTTTAGATACTTTACGGTATCCCAACTCACTTCCCTTTTCCACCCCAGAAAAGCACCAATCTACTGCAAACTTCAGGTCATTTTATCAACTTTATGATAATGTCTTGGGACTCCTGGGTGGGCTCAAATGAGAAAAACAGGATGTTATGTTTAGGAAACTATATCCGATCATTGAAGTCTGAATCTGTAAAGAACACCAAATAGCGTTGCCCAGACTGCAGTACTACATGAAAAACTGTCCAGACAGAAAAAGAAGCAATATTTTCCAAGCACCAGCAGAGCGTGAGCAGCATGGGCAAAGAGGAGGATAGCAGGAATGCTTATTTAAAGGATTTCTTAATAGCAATAATTGATAACACTGCAGCAGAAAATGAATGGAACAGTAGCTCTAAATAAAGAAACAAACAAACAAAATATTATTTAAATTTGTGTTGAGTTTGCAATCAGCTTTATAAGTCAGTGCAATGCCAAAATAAGTTATATTAAAAATTGAATTAAAATGTAGAAGTTTGTAGAAATGTAGGAAAAATCCATGAAACACTGAAATTTTGGAGTTGACCTGATATCTGCCAAGAAAATTAAAGTGATTGTACTAGCAACTAACTGTAAATTTGCATCAGTATTAGGGGAAAAAAATTAAAAGTATCCACTACTAAGTTAGCAGTTTTGAAAACAGTAAGTCTCGAGAGGCAATGGAGTAAATATGTTTAGAAAAAACAAAGCAGGAAAACAAGAAGAATCTCTTAAGAAAGTTGAAAACAGAAATAGCAGAATATTAACAACACTACAGAAGTCTTGCAAATGCACATTAAGAAAAGTTCCTTTAAAACTGTGTTGGTATGGGAATCAGAGAGAAGTATCTCCAAAGTAGATTCACTCTGGTTATTAGTTAAAAAGAAACAGAAGCCCTGGAAGAATTCAGTGAAGTTCAGAAGAACAGAAAACAACAATTCTCATTACCAATTACAGGAATCATTTTGGAAAGGTGACTTGTCAAGTATATTTCACAGAATCACAGAATCACAGAATCATAGGGTAGGAAGGGACCTCTGGAGATCATCTAGTCCAACCCCCCTGCCAGAGCAGGGTCACCTAGAGCAGGTTGCACAGGAACACATCCAGGAGGGTTTTGAATGTCTCCAGAGATGGAGACTCCACCACCTCTCTGGGCAGCCTGTGCCAGTGCTCTGCCACCCTCAAAGGAAAGAAGTTCCTCCTCGTGTTTAGGTGGAACTTCCTATACTCAAGTTTGTACCCGTTACCTCTTGTCCTATTGCCGGGCACCACTGAAAAGAGCCTGGCCCCATCCTCCTGACACCCACCCTTTAAGCATTTGTAAGCATTAATAAGGTCACCCCTCAGCCGTCTTTTTTCCAGACTAAACAGACCCAATTCCCTCAGCCTTTCCTCATAAGAGAGGTGTTCCAGTCCCCTAATCACCTTGGTAGCCCTATGCTGCACCCTCTCCAGCAGTTCCCTGTCCTCCTTGAACTGGGGAGCCCAGAACTGGACACAGGACTCGAGGTGTGGCCTCACCAAGGCAGAGTAGAGGAGCAGGGTGACCTCCCTCGACCTGCTGGCCACACTCTTCTTGATGCACCCCAGGATGCCATTGGCCTTCTTGGCCACAAGGGCACATTGCTGGCTCATGGTCATCCTGTTGTCCACCAGGACTCCCAGGTCTCTTTCCACCGAGCTGCTCTCCAGCAGGTCAGCCCCCAACCTGTACTGGTGCAGGGGGTTATTCCTCCCCAGGTGCAGCACCATACACTTGCCCTTATGGAATTTCATAAGGTTTCTGCAATTTATAAGAATCTTGTGACTTGCCAGAGCTGTAAAGCAGACTATATGTTTCTTCACACGTTCAACAATTCTTTTGGGAAGACATTGTTTCCCCCATTTTGCATTGTGTACAACATTCAGTCTAGTTCACACTATTATGTTATCGATGCTGCTTTAGTCTAAGTAGAAAATATTTTGATCGTGAGGGGAAGAAAAGATTTAAAGAACTAAAATTGTTAGAGCAAAGATAAGTAAACAAGAATGTAATTTATTTTGGAGAAGAGAGGTAACTTGGGAGAACACTTAACACAATGGAACTCAAGCAGCTGGGACATCAGGCTACATGTACCCAGAACTAAAGGTTTGCTCTCTGCTACATCAAAAGAGATGCCTTCCTCAGCTGCTTCTCCCTGAAGTTCTGTGGGATTTTGGTGAGCCGGTGCGAGTACATGAAGATGATTCTTTTTTTTTTTTTTTTTTCCAGATCTGGTACCTATACATCAGTGAGTTAAAAGCAATTTGTTATGTTATGCATCAGCTCATGTTATGTTAAGTTAGTACTCAAGTGCTACATGCAAAAAGATTTGTTAGACTCTGTGCCTGACTGATCACCTTTCTACACTAGCTGGAGTCATCACTTTTTTGAGGACAGTTTTTATTTACTAAAAGGTGTCTGGTTTATTTTAAATCGGAGGAGGAGACTGTTTTGAGACATTTTTCTTTTAAAATTTGTATTAGCATTTCTATTTCCTAAAACATAACTCCAGCACAATGCATTATATTCAGCAATCTCAGCTATCTACAGGAATAAACTTTGTCTTCATATAATCTATATTAATTTTTTTTATGGCTAAAGGTCTTTTGAATTTCAACTTCTCAATATGGGATCATTGTTTTAAATCAGCATATGTATTCCCCTAATTAAGGGCATGCCCGTTGTTACTGTGGAAACATAGTTTCCAAATGCTGCTGGGCCCATCTTTTTCAGATCACTGATGTTTACAGGTGTGATCATACAAAGTTAAATCCTTCATTACTAGTTCTTTGCATGTAAAATGGAAATGCATTAGAAAAAGCATACAAAAAAGATGGTCTCTTCTTCTTTTAAGAAGGTTATAATGCATTTAAATAATACTTTAATCTAGTGACCTGTATTCCTGTACAAATGTTAAAGTTGCACATATATAGCTTACTGACACTGCTCCTCATATTAAAACAGGCTCAGACTTGGTAAAACTTGTCTTACTATGACAGCTTTAGAATCTGATTGTGTTTTTCTTTTGTTAGCTACGCTTAGTCAGTCTAGCAGAATATGGTTTTATCTCTTTTTTTTTTTTTTAATGTCAAAAATGGGTTTTCTCAGCATAATGCAGAGATTCTTTCCTACGTCCTTTATGGAATTAAGGAATTGCAATTTTGTCTTCCAGATGTCATTCAGAATCACATATATGCATTAGAGTTAGTTCAAAATTCTGCTGCTTTGCAAAACATAGCAGCACAAATATTTTAGAGTAATTTTGGAGTTCTTATATTTAACAGAATACTCTGCTGTACTATAGGCTAGTCACTCTCTCTGTTGTCTCTGGAAAATCATGCAGCAAGCCTTTAAGGAAGCCATTTTGCACCACTTGAATGGGAAGAAGGTGATTGGGAATATCCAGCATGGATTTACCATCATGCACAACAAGCCTGATTGCCTTCTGTGATGAAGTAACTAGATCTGTGCATGAGGGAAGAGCAACAGAATTTTTCCACTTCAACTTTATCAAGGCTTTCAGTGTGGTCTCCCACAGCATTCTTGCATCCAGTTTGTATGGTCTTGGATGTACTACGAGATGGGTAAAAAACTGACTGTATCATCAGGTTCAAAGGATAGAGGTCACTGGAGGCTGGTTACAAATGGAATTCCTTAGTGGTTTATGCTGGCACTTGTTTAGTTAAACCATACCTATTTAGTTCCTGTTTATGGAGGGGATGGAGGAGAAGACAGGAAGTACCATCATTAGATTTGTGGATGATGACACTCTGGAAATGGAGCTGATAGAATGGAGGTCAGGACTGCCATCCAGAGGGACCTAGACGGAGGAATGGACCATGGGAACCTTTTGAAATTCAACAAGGAAAAGGCGAATAGGCAAAAGTTATTCAATGTCCAGGCGGGGAACATAATGACTGGGACTCAGCTCTGCAGAAAAGTACTTAGGGGTTCCTAGGGACAGCAGGCTCAAAGTAGGTCAGCAGCGTAGCCTGGCAGCAATGAAGGCTAGCAACATTTGGTGTTGTATTAACAAGAGCACAGCCAGCTGATCGGTGATTATCCCCTTCTACTTGGCACTCATTAAACTATGTCTTCATCCAGTTCCGGGGTTTGCAATACATGAAACACATTGATAAACTGGGCAGCTCCAGAGGAGGCCACGAGGATGGTAAGGGCTTGAGCACTTGCCCTGTGAGGAGAGGTTGAGAAACTGTGGATTGTTCAGGCTGGGGAAGAGATGGCCTTGGGAGAACCCAAAATCCACATTGTACATATGGATATATTTTGCACTAATGGACCTCTATCTTGATGAATCAGAAAGGGGAATAGGATAAGGTTGTTGATGCTGTTTGTGTTTGTGTGTCTGTATGTAGGTAGCGTAGACATAAAAGCCGTTTTTTTCTGCATGTGATCTGTACTATACTGATTAGATGATGGCAGTCCAGTCAAGGAAATTGTTTTGGGCCATGCTTGCAGTTAGACATCAGACATTTCAGAAAAGTCACTTCTGTAAAATGACTTTCAGAGAAATACAATTTTTAAAGTTTGGATGAAGAAAAAATAATTTTGTATATTTTAATATATAGTTTTTGAAAATGTTAAGGATTAGTTTTTACTATAGGAACATGTCTGTTTTACATATTAATTAAAACCTTCAGAAAAAAGTTACCAGACAAGGCAAATCAGCTCATCTCAGTTATGATGTTAACAATGAGTTTCGTTTGGACCCAGTGGTTCTTTCCTGGATTTTGTATCACTATGTATAGATGTTGTATAGTCACTGTTGTAAGGAAGACAAGCAACTCAAATCAGTATAGAAGAAGGATTTGTGCTAACCAGTGCAGAACGTAAATCCTGCTATTAACATGCTGGAAATGAGAAAGGTCTTGTGTCAGATCCAGCTATTTTAAAAAGATGTGCATTTGAAAGTAAAATACATTCATAAAAGCAAGAGCGTAACTGATTTACCATATCATCTGACATTGATTAAAGCTGCACGAGGCCAAGCTGTCCACGTACCCTACATTTTCTTAGCAACTTTTCTGATGTCTCAAACTTAGAGACAACCTGTGTAGGTAAACAAGTCTGTCATGAATCCATTTATGACATCTTAATCAAGAAAAGAGCACAAAACCATTTATGTTGTCATCATTCAGATGAAAAATATATATTAAACAAGAACCTGTTTAGAAATATAATCAATGGTCATGGCAGCAAAACATAACCAAGTTTTTAAAAAAAGTGTTTTGTCCTTTTTTTTGTTTGAGATTTTGAAGAAACACATAAAAAATCAGAAGATAAAATTGAATTTATATGTTTGATTGTTTTACTGACTCATGATCCCGGTGTTGTAAATTGTGATTTATATAGCTTCTTGGAGACAATGCTGGGAACATGTGTTATGTGTTAAGGGGGGTGCATTGACTTCGTATGCATATCAAGTACTCATAAAGTTTTTGTTCTGAGACAGATCTGATAGAAAGTTGGTTAAAACTAAATAGAAAAATAGTTAATTTTGTAATAAAACAAACAAGCAAAAAAAATGTACAGCCAAAAGTATTAAAAGAATTGGTTGATAAATGTTTCTGAAACAATACTTTAATTTCATTAATAACAAAACAGTGGGGAAGTTGCTGAAAATAAGAATAAATCTTGCATTATAATAATATTTTAAGAGATAATTCAATTTACCCAGTAAATTATAATGCTGTTAATTCAGTGTTATAAATATTATATTAGGTAGCATGTGGTATGATGATAGCAATCAATATCAATCTTAATAAAATATAATTTGTTAGACTCATATATTATACTTTTGATGAGACTAAAATTTACTTGATGAAGTTAAAAATACCAGTACAAGATAAATCTCAGAAAGATTTTTGCTTTGGTACTACTTGATATTTTCCTTAAAAATAAACTTTAAAAAAAAATCAAAATTATCTACACTATATGGATAATAAATTTCATTGAAATGGGTAGTAATCCCACTTCTTATAGTTCCCTCTTAGTGAAGTCAAGATGGGAGGCAGCCTGGGCTGCAGTGACGATGCACTGGTGGATTATGCAGCCCTGAGGGATTTGGGTCAGGCAAAAAGTCAAGTCAGGACCCTGAATTTTAGGAAAGCAAAATTCCAGCTCTTCAAGGAGTTATTCAAAAAAAAAACCAAACCCTAGGAAACTGCCTTCAGAGACAAGGGAGCAGAACAGAGCTGGGAGATCTTTAAGGACACTTTCCAGAGAGTTCAAGAACTCTTGATCCCCAGGTGTAAGAAATCAGGAAAGGAAGGCAAGGGACCAGCATGGTTGAGTCAAGACCTCCTGGTCAAACTGAAGGGCAAGAAGTAAATGCACAAGCAGTGGAAGCAGGGACAGGTATCCTCGGAAGAGTACAGGGATGCTGCCTGGTTGTGTAGGGATGGGGTCGGGAAGGCCAAAGCGCAGCTGGAGCTGAACTTGGCAAGAGATGCAAAGAATAACAAGAAGGGCTTCTACAGGTATGTCAGCCAGAAAAGGAAGGTCAAAGAAAGCGTACCCCCCTTGATGAGCAAGACTGGCAAACTGGTAACAACGGATGAGGAGAAGGCTGAGGTACTCAACAACCTTTTTGCTTCAGTCTTCACTGGCACAACCTCTCTTCCCACACCTTTTGAGTGGATGGACCACAAGGCAGGGACTGGGGGAGCAAAGTCCCTCCCACTGTAAGAGAAGATGAGGTTTGTGACCACCTGAAGAACCTGAACATACATAAGTCTATGGGACCCGATGAGATGCATCCCAGAGTCCTGAGCGAACTGGCTGATGTAGTTGCCAAGCCACTCTCCATGATAATTGAAAAGTCATGGCAGTCAGGTGAAGTTCCCAGAGACTGGAAAAAGGGAAACATTGCCCCAATTTTTAAAAAGGGTAGAAAAGAGGACCCTGAGAACAACCAAACCGTCAGTCTCACCTCTGTGCCTGGGAAGATCATGGAGCAGATTCTCCCAGAAGCTATGCTAAGGCACATGGAGGACAGGGAGGTGATTCGAGACAGCCAGCATGGCTTCACCAAGGGCAAGTCCTGCGTGACCAACTGAGTGGCCTTCTGTGGTGGAGTGACTACATCAGTGGACAAGGGAAGAGCTCTGGATGTCATCTATCTGGACTTCTGTAAGGCTTTTGGCATGGTCCCCCCAGTATTCTTCTCTCTAAATATTTTATATAACATTATGTAGTGAATAACAAAAAAAAAGGGGGGACTATCAGTGTTAAAGTTTAGAAACAACATAAAATTATAACTATTGCTTTCATGGAGAAAGAAGAGTCTTTTTTTTTTTTTTATTATTTTATTTTATTTTTACCTAGGATCTCTTATGTTCTTGGTACCATGTGATAAACAGAAAGTAACATCAAAGTTTCAAAGTAAAGCAGATACGTTTAAATGAAAGGACAAAATACCACAGATGAAGATGATCCTCTATGAAGTTCTACATACTTCAAACATTTTTAAAGGTCTGTAAGTATTCTATTTATCTAGGGAAGCCTGCTGTGCCTGGATTCATTTTCCCAAAATGTAGGAATATAATGAAGGATACTAAATTAGATAAAATTAATCCAGGTCAGAAGCTTACTTTTCATCTTCTAGAAGTCACATCTAAAATTCCGTTTTGTGGGGGTACAGTACAGTTAGTTCATGAATCAGTTCAGTCTCTTACCCAACATGAGTTTCTTTGTTATTGTTTTGTTTTGTATTCCAAAGTTTAGATGGTTGCATCCACCCAGATTTCTGTCTCCAATAATATGCTGACTAATCTTTTATGTTTATTTTCATGGAAAATACGTGTTCCTATGTGCTGATATGAAATTAAAAACATTGAGAGTCAAAAGAATTTTGTTCAAAGGACCTATGTGATGTTCCTCGCACTTATCCAGCCCTCAGTAACCGAGTAAACCTATGCGAGCAATCCTGGTGACATAACTGATTTAATCAATACTTGTAAAATCATGGAAATATTTTAGAAGAGACCCAAAGACCCAAATAAAATCTAGAAAACAATTCTGCTAAACTTAAATTCAAGTTAATTCTGATGTTTAGTTTCAGTTAGAGACATATTCTATTTGAAAACTCACTGTTAAAATATATATGTGCATGCTTATTTTTCTTTAGACCATTCTAACATAGCAATACTTGATAATACCAGGATATGATGACACGTACATTTAAAATGCAAAAATTAAACTAAAACATAGATATCTATAATATTGAATTCTTTTAAAAGATTCTACCAAAACAAAAATGTTATAAAGAGCAGCCTTGCAGAACAAGGAATATGATTTTAAGATGCCGGAACCACTTTTCTTTTTGCAGTTTTGATTTTACTTACAAATTTCTGTTCTCTCCTTATGTAACAGTAGTAATAATAATCACTTATCTATGCAGATATCACAGCAATCCCTGCACTATAATCAGCCCTTCACATATATTTTACTGTGTTTAACTTCAGCTCAACAGTTATAGAACTTAAAGCATAAAAAGAAGTACAATTTTAGGTCTGCCTTTCTGGTAAAGCAAGAATATTCTCTAGCATATATTCTTAAGAACATTTTTTACTACTTAGCATTGTGGTAGATATATTTTTATTTTTATTTTTTTAAACCTAGAAATTTTTAAGGATCTTTGAGAGACTTAAGACTTATCACAATTAATTTTTTTTTGTCCTCCTCCCCCATATTTTCAATCTGAGTTCTTGTGAAACTAATTTAATTTTTGCTTATGCCTTCTGTAGAGTAGCCCTACAGCTCAAAAAGAAGTAACACACAGTTCCTGTGTTGAAGTTATGTCATGTGCCTGCCAGAGGATTGTAACGACCAGTGCCAATGAAGGAACAGAAAGAGAGCTGTTAAGCAAACTAAATTGACAAATGAATTGCACCTTTTATTTACACATAGCTACCTACTGAGCACAAAAGAATTTAGATGACTGTTCAGATGGTACATACTTAAATTCCCAGAATCACCAGTACAAGGAGAAAACCACACACATACACACACAAAAATGCCATCAACAACAAAAAAGAAAAAACCTAACCAAACAAAAAGCAAACCAATAAATAAAAACCACAAAACACAAAAAACAACCAAAACCACCAAACAAAAAAATGGTGCAATTGAGCCTAATATCTTATATAGCTCTGAGGTCCACTTACACGGCCATTCTGTAATGGAGGAGTAACAACTCTAAGGATTTGTCTTTATCTTCATGGAATGCTCCCAGGAGGTGCTCATCTCCTTGATGATCTAGGGAATGGGGTATTTGCCTTTTGACTCTTGACGACATAAAAATGTAGCATGCAAAATATTTAAGAAGGGTGGCAATTCCTGGCTTTTTCACTTCTGCTATGATGTCATCCTTTTATTTAGCTCACCCTTTTAATTTTTGTCTTTGAAACTGTTTTCAAAGGCTAAATTAATTTGCTTAAACTCAGACGTTTAGTGTCATTTAAAATGCCTTTGAATATATTGTTTTGTTTCCAGTAAGTAGTTCAGAAGGGCAGAAGTCCTATAGTTTATCTGCCAGCTTGAGTAGCCAATCTCAGGTGACCAAGATCATCTCAAATAGTGTTAAAGACATACGTTTATGAACTTTAATCCAGCAACTAAACCCTCTTCTGTAGGCATCTTAACCAGAATAAATCAGTTAGAGTTCCCTTTCTTCTTTTTTGTTTAGTTGGTGGAAAGAAGAGGCTGGTTTTGAGTGTGATTAATTTCATCCTACAGTAGATAACTGAAGTAAAATGAATTGTGCCCTTTAAAAGTCTGTTTCCCTCCATTGGCTATAAAAGAGCTTGAATAACTGCGTCACAGTGACATTGTGGATTTCTCTGACTTGCAGAGGAGACTCTCATACCAAATGTTTTATTGAATCTGGCTTTTAGGCTTTTGCCTGCTTGCATTATCTTCCAAAAGTACTTCCAGTATTAATTCATAAACAGCAATATGTATCTCCATTTGAAAATCTGAGATTAAGTTGTTAAATACATCTTTAGAGTCATAATACTACAGTTGATCTGTGTTTTTTTTTTTTTTCTTGTTGTCTGTGCAGAAGCAGATTCTGAAACTTCTGGAAGCTGAACATACATGACTTTTCATGGTCTGTCAGCACTCCCCGTTCTGTAACCTAACACATACGGATGGTCAGATCAGACCATCTGGCAAGTCCAAGTTAGATGCATGAATTAGACATTTTGGGTTCCATGAAGCATTTCAGCAAGGTGACTAAACCTAGGTGGCAGTAATCCACCAAAAATTTGTTTCAAAATTCTATTAAGAAAATAATCTAATTCAATAGCTAAAAGGAAATAAAACCCTGAAAATAAAACATATGCTTTATTAGGGCAAAACAGTCTGGGTTTTTCTTTGCTCTTTGTCCCTGTCTTCAGTTTTTTCCCATCTGAGAAAACAGTTATTGAGCTTATAAAAATGGTGAACTGTGTACATTAGACACACCACGAAAATTACAAATATGTAAACCTCATTTCAGACACATAGTTTGCTTTTCCTGTATATCAAGAATGTGTTCAGAACATGCTTTCACCATATTCCTTTAACATCAAAGTTGCAGAATGTTTAAGACAATGAATAAGAAATGAAAGTTAGTTACTGCTTATGATATTTTGCTAAGGTTTCATGCATGACCATGGATCTCAAGCTTTGGAATTGTCTTTCTTCTTTTAGCTTAAAATTCCAAATTATTTTACTTTGAGAATACTTTATCTTCAAATATCACTTATTTAATAGTTTATATGAAGGAACAACAGTAGTCCCAATGTGAATTGCAGTATGCTGCCAAAAACTCTCTCATGGCTCAGAAAGACTGGATTAGATTTAGCCTTTTCAACATGGTAATTTATTTTGATTCTTTCATATGTATGCTTAACTATTTGTAAAGGAAAATCTCCTTGTTTTATGCTGTAATTAATTCTGCTGAAACCTTACATGATCTTGTAATATCAATTATTGTTCAAAGATTTTTCACCTTTACAATTTTCATATTCTTTACTTGCTGTACAGATAAAATTAAGTGAATTTTTCTCATTAAATACAAATCACTTGACATTACAATTTTCATTTTTGTATCAAATAGATAAATAATTTCAGTATTTTTGATGATAAATCCCCATTGTACCCAAGGATGATGTTTTAAGTGTTTCTTCCATCTTTTTTCAAGTGAGTCAATTAATGAGTTAAGTTAAACTATAGTATTTTTCTTTACCTTTATTTTAAGAATGTACCCAGAAATGCTGTTTGACTTTGATCAATCTAACTTCTTTGCTGAAAACCTCTATTATGAAAATAATGTACAAATTATGCTTTACTGATGATGTGGTCATTACAGTCCTTAAAAGAGTCTTTTGTACTTTACAGGACTGTTGCATAACAGGTCTTTATATAGCATTATAACAGAGAACTTAGTTGGCTAATTTTCTCTTGTGAAAAATACTTTTCCCTTTTTTAATCTGCATAGAGAAAACAGCAGTTTATACCGTTACAAAAATGTCTTTCAAGCCATGCCTTTTCAAAACACAGAAATTGCTAACTCCATTATTCACTTCTTCAGCCTGGACTGAACACTTGGAGGGAATAAACAATTACGTCTTCTTTATGTAAGTGGTGGAAAGTGGCTTAGAGTGGTAGTTGAGGTCATATAGCTTCAAATCAAATAGTTAGCTACTGGATTGAATGATTCACTTTTAACTGCACTGCATAATCACTTGCTGTGATATTTAATGTACAGGAAAACACAGGAGTAATTATTCAGAGAGATTAAGTGCTTTTGTATGTTAAGTAAACAAATCCGTTTGCTTCAATATTTGAATAATATTAATTTAAAACATTAAAAGAAAACTCCCTCCCCAGTGTTTGGGTAACTCATCCAGTAGATCGGTTGAAAACAAACAAACAAAAAAATGGTCTAAATGCACAGTGTGTCCTGACCACTGTGAGCTGCTTTGCTGATGAAATGTAGCTGTAGTTGACAAGGGGGACAGGATGCCATCCAGAGGGACCTGGACAAGCTTGAGAAGTGGACCCATGTGAACGTCATGCGGTTCAACAAAACCAGGTGCAGGGTCCTGCACCTGGGTCAGGACAACCCCCGGTATCAATCCTGGCTGGGGGATGAAGGGATTGAGAGCAGCCCTGCCGAGAAGGACTTGAGGGTACTGGTGGATGAAAAGCTGGACATGAGCTGACAATGTGTGCTCACAGCCCAGAAGGCCAACCATATCCTGGGCTGCATCAAAAGTCGCGTGGACGGTAGGTCGAGGGAGGTGATTCTGCCCGTCTACTCCGCTGTGGTGAGATCCCACCTGGAGTACTGTGTACAGCTCTGAAGCCCTCAGCAAAGGATTCANGGACCTGGACAAGCTTGAGAAGTGGACCCATGTGAACGTCATGCGGTTCAACAAAACCAGGTGCAGGGTCCTGCACCTGGGTCAGGACAACCCCCGGTATCAATCCTGGCTGGGGGATGAAGGGATTGAGAGCAGCCCTGCCGAGAAGGACTTGAGGGTACTGGTGGATGAAAAGCTGGACATGAGCTGACAATGTGTGCTCACAGCCCAGAAGGCCAACCATATCCTGGGCTGCATCAAAAGTCGCGTGGACGGTAGGTCGAGGGAGGTGATTCTGCCCGTCTACTCCGCTGTGGTGAGATCCCACCTGGAGTACTGTGTACAGCTCTGAAGCCCTCAGCAAAGGATTCAGAGGAGGGCCACAAAAATGATCGGAGGGCTGAAACACCTCCACCTATGAGGACAGGCTGAGAGAGCTGGGGTTGTTCAGCCTGGAGAAGAGAAGGCTCCAGTGAGACCTTATAGCAGCCTTCCAGTACCTAAAGAGTGCCTACAGGATACATGAGGAGGGATTCATTATCAGGGAGTGTAGTGATAAGATGAGGGGTAATGGTTTTAAACTGACAGAGGGGAGATTTAGATTAGATATTAGGAAGAAATTCTTTACTTTCAGGGTGGTGAGACAACAGAACAAGTTGCCCAAGGAACCTGTGGGTGCCCCATCCCTGGAAGTGTTCAAGGCCAGGCTGGATGGGGCTTTGAGCAACCTAGTCTTGTGGAACGTGTCCCTGACCGTGGCAGGGGGGTTAGAACTAGATGAACTTTAAGGTCCCTTCCAACCTAAAACATTCTATCATTCTATGAAATGCAATTCATTTCCCTAAGTTCCCTCTTTTGTCTGTAATGGTAATTGGTGAGTAATCTCCCTGTCCTTATCTTGACCCACAAGATTTCCATTGTATTTTCTCCCTGTTCTGCTGAAGGGTAGTGATAGAGTGGCTTGGTGGGCACCCGGCATCCAGACAGGGTCAACCCACCACAAAGTTCTTTATGAAGGGCCAATTTAATATCTGTCTCTCACTATTGACTACCAACAAACCAAAAATTAAAACCATCCAAAACTCTTGTACAATGTAATAGTTACTTTTGGAAGCATGAGATGATTTTTAATCTCTTCACTTTAAGGGTCCTATTTTATATAATAGTGACAAAAGCACAACCTTAAGTTGATGCATTTTTTTTGCTTTGTGTGAGAATAACACAAGATGAAAAATTAGCTAATTTTATTTTACAGTGGTCATAAAATGAGAAAAAATGTTTCTTCTCTGGGTCTGTGTTACATATTGACTTCTAATGGGCTGCCTTGGAGCAAGTAAGTGGGAAGTAAACAGAGAACAGCTGAGGCAGCAAGAACTCTGTCATTTATTACAAAAATGACTGAGGGGGCTTCAAGTTTTACAGCAGTGTATTCCCAACATATTAAAAGGTCAGTCTCTGATTCAGCAATTCACATCATAGGCATATTTGTAAGCATGGTTTTGATTGTTTAACTGAATCAAGGTCATATACATAAGGGCTAGGACCTTCAGCTGGAACTAAACCTTCAGTTTAGTTCAGATGCACTGAACTATAGTCTTTTTGCTTAAAGCAGACTGGTAGGTTGACAAGGCAAGATCAAGGAACAGTAACATTTTAGTATTATTATAATTATCTATTATTATAGTACATGTTTTTGGCAAAACCAAAAGGCTCCAGCTGTTACTGAATCTCTATCAAACTCTCTCCTGTCAGGACGGAGTTTTTTCTCTGCATTGAATATGAAGAAGACAAAGATACCTATCTGTGAGGGTGGCTTCTCCTCGTGGAAACCTGAGGATATTTTGTTTTTAAGCTAAGCTTGCAGGAAGGCTCTCTAGTGTCACTGGATGATCCAAAGAAAGGATCTACAAGTAATGAATACTAGTCTAAAATGACTCTGAATTAGATTTTTTTTTTTATGATTAATCATTAGAAGATTATTAACAGAAAATTAGATTAATATTCTGTCCAGTTCCTCAAACTGCTTTCTCTGTAGGGTATCATTAGTGTCTTACTTTACCTGAACTCTAATCTGATGTTTTGCATCCATGTGCATACCTCCCTTACAGCAGCATGGAAGAAAAGCACTAAATAAATCATCAGACAGGCTGAACAAGAATTTAAAATCAATTTCTGTAGCCCTTAGGAATGCACAGGACAGTGGAAAACATTAATTTTTAACTCTTCCACTATGTATCAACAGCAGATTTTTACTGAATTATTTTCTACTTCTGACTTTTTGTTGTGTTCCAGTCATATACAAGATGAAATTTGTGCTTTTTTTTCAGCATTTACTGAGTTCGGGATTCAGCGTGTTTAACTTGAAACATCTGAAGCACCCCATTTTGTCATTATCATTCTCTTAGCTCCCTCTGTGGCGGGTAGATAAAGGACATTTGGTGGAGGTATTTTCTTTCTCCACTGCCTGTAAAAGGGGAAGAAGGTAAGAACCTTTGCTTTTAGATGGCTAGTGTCAAGCTAAGAAAGCCTGTCCCTGCTGAACTCATAGGCACTACCAACTTTAATTCTGGTGATTTATTAGTGGCATTGTCCTCTGTGATCTTAGAATATCAGTATTACCTCAGTGTGCTAAATTGTATGTTGAATGTAATGCTTGAAAAATGAAACCATAAACTGAAAATATTATAGCCGTTTTAAGATCCCATGGAAAGAGGTTGTAACGCTTATGTCTTTTATAGGTTCCAGCCAAGACAATTACATCAACGTTCGTTCACTCTGGAGTTTTGGTATCTTTTTTTTTTATGTATTTTTGGTGTCATAAAAAGAAAAAGAATGGGAAAAAAAAAAAGAAAAAAGGAAGCCCTTTACTTTAGTCCCTAATTTATTCTGGCACACCAAGATAAAGGTTTACAACTATTGCCATGTTGCAGTCTTTTTTGTGTGCTGCAACTCACTTCAGAATCCTCCACTGTGAAAGATATTATAAACACAGGATTATTATATCATACATTGCATTACATTGAAATAAATATATTTCCACCATTCCTGGATTATTGCAGAGAAAAAGTTACAGAAGAGGGACTATCAAATGGAAATAAATAAATAAATAATAAATAAATCAGTGGTCCCAACAGAAAAGCAATGCATATTCATCCCAAATAAAGCCCCTTCTAACACAGGAAAATTCGTGGGACTTTTTTTCCAGCAGAAATAAATTAATATTCCTACTATGGTACTACTGATTTTACAGCAATTTATTCCATCTGAAAATCTGATTCAGCAAATTCATCACTGACCTAACTAGACATATCATATTTAAGAGGCAGCACTTAGATTCTGCAGTTAGAACAGATATCTTAGGATGCAAATGAGTACTATCATTTTATGCTGACACTGTGTTATCTGTTAGTATTGTTAATAAAACTAATAGCCTGTATTTTTACAAATTAGCTAAAATATTTTCTACTATTGTTTTTTTTTTTAATTTGTCTGCTTTTCTTTTCACCAGAATCTTGTATAACATTAATTCCATTATACACCTGTTTAGTTTTATCCGTTCGTTTCTTTTATTATGGTTGTTTTTTTTTTTTTTAGCAAAATGGGAAAAAAATTGAAATGAACATATTAAAGCACTGAAAGTGGTAAGAGGCCTCAAGGCTAGATAAAGTGAAATGACACAGAGAAACTAAAGAATGATTCCAAGGATCAGAGCTGCATAGCATTAAACTTTCATCACTGCAAGAGGGAAAGTGTTAGATATATTTTAGAGGCGAATAACAGGAATAATGATATGTGAGCAGAGAGTTAGGAACTTTTTTTTTTTTTTTGCAGCTGAAGGTAAGGTGAGTTTTGCTACCTTTTTCAAGATATGGGAAAGGCAGGATTTGACATTCATGTAGCACGATTATATGTGGACAATACTGTACTAAAAACTGGGAGAGAGATCAGACTATAAAACATCTTTTCTCTTGCCTACTGTAAAAATAAAGGTCTATTTCATACTGCTATTTGGATATAATAAAAAATAAAATAATTACAATTAAAAAAAAAAGTCAAAACCAAAACCAAAGCTGTACAGCAATATTGCATTATTGTGCTATAGACTGAATTTGGGGGGTCCTTCATATCCAAATCAAAAGGAAAAACATATGTGCCATTAGAAATTGGATCAAAACTTCTCCTGATCCTGTTTTTCCAACAAAGCTCTTACAATTACATAATATCAGTTTCTTGTACCATAGTCTGGTTTGGTAGCTTTGTCATACCTGTCAGTATGAACAAGAAAAATTAATCACAAACATTTTGATTTCCTTTCAGTTCCAATATCTTAATGGTTAAAAATACAAATTAAAAACAAATGGTATTTTGCATTTTTTCACATTTGAATTGTAACAAAACTTTGCTGACTTTTTTTCTAAATTACCATTTTTGTAATTATTGTATGTATAACAATTTAGCAGATAGTTTGACCTTTTTACAAGTTTAATCCTTCATGCATACAGCCTGTTTTCAGTAACTATTCAATATGATAGAATCCACGTATTTTTAAAAAAGCCTGAACTGGAAAGAATCACCTGGAAATTTCAGTGTTTACCCTGATGTTGCGATAAGTTATGTGATGAACAAATATTGCCTGATTCAGCAAATAACACGTGCAATATTTAGCAGACTGTAGTCTTGTGATCAAGCCTTGGATTGCAAGTCATAGAAGTCTTAGTTCCATAGTTGGATGTATGAGAGTTTTCTTTCCTGTGATATTATGCAACTTGTCGATATTAATAGCATCACATAGAATTCAAAGTGTAAGTGTTGAAGACTTTGAAAATCCAAATGATAAGCTTACAATCTATAACAGTCAATTTGGGTTAGTACTTCAATCTCTAACATAGATATTAAGAAGATAAATCCATAAATGCACCTAAAGATACACCATATTCAAACAAGTAAAAATACATATATATTCTAGACAAAATATTTTCTTTTTATATATGCTAACTTCTATTTTTTATAACCTTTAATAAAAGATTATAAATGTTTAATAAAAATGAATGAAGTTACTAACTGATTTTGTGCAGTTAGGTCACAACCTTGTGTTGGTGTAGCTGAGGTAACAAGGTGCTAATAAAATGATCTAAGTACAAGAAAATGTTATTTTCAAAAGAGTTATTCTTTGTAACATATTACTCTAAAATAAGATATTACCAAAGATACATCAATGCCCTTCATCTTCACCAGATTTAGACTGTGCAATGGAACATAAATTTTTAATTTTTTGGAGACAACATTTTAAGCTATTGTTCCATAAGTGTCTCTAGCTTCCAACCCCATAGAAAAATTACCTCCTTAAAAAAAAAAAACAAAACCAAAAAAAACAACCTAGAGAAGAAAAAGATCTAGACACCACTAAAGCTCCTATGTCTCACGCATGAAAATATCCTTTGACCTAAGAGCAGAGTTTAGAACCCATTACCTAAAACTAAATGTGGTGCATTACCTAATACTCTAAAAATACTGCTGCTTCTGTTTAAGATCTAGTCTGCAAATGGTAAGATGTATATATTTTTCTTAAATGTCAAGATTATTTCCAATACTTTTCATATTTTCCCACCCTGCATAGCATTACATTGCCATATCCACTGTATGAATTATACACACATTTTTTGAGATAAAAAGCATCACTAATGTTAAACAGAAAGTAAAGCTGACATTCTTCACTAGTACAAGTTTCACACAATGTAAATTAAGTACAAGTTTCACTGCATGTAAATTAAAAGCAAAATTCTAAACATTCAAAATACTGGTTAAACTTTGCCAAAAACATCTTCCTATTTCCAAAATAAATTTGTATGAAATGGACTATTTTTACTGATTATTTTTTTAGAATATAGTCACTTATGTGACTCTCAGTCCATTTGGATATATCTCAGCCTTTTGGCTTAACATGGAGCTCAGTGCAGTCTAGCTGCACAATTTTTTACCTGACCTTTCAAGTGGATATTGCAACTTGCAGATTGTTACGTTTTAACCTATTAAAGCCAGTACAAAACTATGTATAAAGGTCATTACTGTGGTTCCACCAATTGCAGGAAGGCTATTTATGTAACTGACAATTTTAATGACCCTTAACATCTGCAGAGAAAATATCTGCATCTTCTTTGGAGGGTGGTCTATTGATGAAAGTTATCCTGACAAAAAATGCAGATTTAAATAAAAACACTGAGACTAAATTTGCCAAGGTGACTCAGAAAGAAATATTTGACAATAAAATAATCCATTTATTTATTTATTTTACTCTCTATGCTAAACTACCATTGCTCTTTCCTAAACTTTTCCTTTTATGGCTGTGAACCAAAGAGTTAATATGTATTTATCACACAAATACAGGCAAAAGAAAATGTCAGCTATCTTTTCCAACCTATCCAAAAGTGCTCTAATACATTCTTTTTTAACAACTTATAGAAACAAGCAAGACTGCAATGATTAGGCAAAGAAGTACTTCCCAAAGGCCCCTTTTCACTGGACAAAATAAATTATATATATAGTCCCAAAGTCTTACTTAATTCCTCAAACAAGACCCTGAATTGGACAACTGTGTAAATTAGAATTGGATCTGATTAACTAAAGATTGCTGAGGTTTGTCATTGTTGGCTTTAAGCTATGCTTGCTTTTCCCTTTGCATTTTCATTCGTCAGTGTAAAAAGGTAAATAATGGATATAGGGGGTCTGTTTGTTTGTTTGTTTTCCACAGAGAAGCCCAAACAATAGCATTAGGATTAGAATTACACTATTACCTAAATTAAACTTAGGTTTCATGGGTTCTGAAACCTGTGATTGTTGTCAGTGCTAATAGTGCTTTTAAAGCCCCATATAAATAAAAATTTTTGGAAATTGTAAAATAAAAATGACTGTTCGTTTCATGGTTTTTCATTGTCTTATCTGCCCTCCATCTCTTGATTTGTCCTTCAAGCTGTCTGGGGCAGCAGTTTCTTTATACAGCTCCTAACACAATGGTGTTGTGGTCTATGCCTAGAGATGCAAGTGAGATGAAGATGCAGTTCTGTTGTACTCATAATTAGTTGGCAGACGGTGAGGAAAGAATTTCCTCTGCTTTTTGTCATGTTTCTCAATTTATGATGTAAGGATTGTCTATCTCTAAGTATGATTGAACTATACAGAGACACATTGCCACTCTACAATCTTATGAATATGCAAGGCATCATGTCTTATACATCCTTATGTCAATTTGCCAGATATGGTGGTATGCTCAGAGGACCCTTTCTCCCAGAAGCAGAGGATGAAATGGATCTTTAAATCAATTTCCTCATATATATCCATCTCTCTAATATCTTTCCCCAAGGAAGGTTAATACAGGTTTGTTTTGTTTTCTCCCCAATGGAATTATTTAAATTGTTTCCCAGACATATTAGATATTATCTTCTAGAGCTATAAATTAAATCTTTCTACAAACTATTCACTCGTATTTCCATTGACTTTGTCCTACTCGCCTAAAATATATACACTAGACTTATTAACATTATTATTTTTACTTTACCAGTATATTCTATAGGAGATTTCTGGATAAAATATTTGTATATACACACATTACTTAAAATTCTGTCAGTTTTGAGTTTGCAGGTGTTATTCATTTTCCATATATAGCCTATGGAAAATCCAGTTGTAAAGACAAAATAGATTGCTGCTAAAACAAAAAAAAACACATTTTTCTTTCAGTCTCTGAGTTTTCTATATCACTGACTCAAATTTCTTGTAGTTTAAAACATCTGTCCTCTAGTTTATGATGGAAAGATAGTTATTAACCTTATCTTATAAGGAAACTCTCTTGGATTTAATTAAAAAAAAAATCAAAAACTTATAAAAATAATAACTATTTTAAAATACTAACTGAGTAGTATTCGACTACGTATGTAATATACTGAAGACCTTCAAATGCTTTTGAATATCTCATTTTTCTTCCTCAGAATGGATATGTCATATATTTTCTGTTACTATCTGTTTTTTCTTCCGTAAGAGTATCATTTTCTTTGTGAGCTTGGCTTGGTTTTCCCCAGTTTGACTTGGTTCACAGCTTTTATCTGGTTTAGCAATCTCATATAAATTGATTGAAAGAAATAAATTTCTTGGGATGATTCCCATGACTGGAA
>VYZM01017506.1:0-38266 GCA_013398915.1 Dromas ardeola
GAGCCGCCCGCCGCCCTGGCCGCCCGGTCACGTTCGCACAGCGGAAAGGGTGCTGCTGAACCCCGCCGGCGGCGGCGGCTTCGGTCCCCGCGGAGGCGGCTGGCAGCGCGGGCAGGCGGCCCGGGGAGAGCGACAGCAGCCGTCGGCAGGGCTGGAACTGATAGGTGGCTCCATAGCTCAGTGGTTAGAGCACTGGTCTTGTAAACCAGGGGTCGCGAGTTCGATCCTCGCTGGGGCCTTCTTGAGGTTTTTTTTTTTAATTCTTCTTTCTCCCCATTTTTCATTTTTCCTTCCCTGACCAAGCCGGCACTCTCCCTCCGCGGGGGCGGAGGGGAGGGCGGCGAGCCGCGCTGGGTGGGCGGTTCCGCGAGGTGCGGCAGCAGG
Source organism: Dromas ardeola (assembly GCA_013398915.1). Classification (NCBI taxonomy): domain Eukaryota; kingdom Metazoa; phylum Chordata; class Aves; order Charadriiformes; family Dromadidae; genus Dromas; species Dromas ardeola. The sequence goes on from VYZM01017506.1 coordinate 385, forward strand.
GTGCTACTTTTTGCATCCCCAGAGGGTGGCGGTAGGCGACGGAGGTGACGCTGGACCTGCAAAACGACGTCACTTGCTTTGGCTCCCTCTGACGCCAAGGGTGAGGAGTCTAAGCCAGGCCCTGGCTCAGCTACGCAAATAAATACGCTTCTCAGGAAAAGAACATCTGAGGTTTGTTACTGCCCTGCTTCCACCGCCGGTGATGCCACCCCATGGTCCTCGCTCTCCTGCTTCTCCTGGCAGCACCCCGTGGTGTCCTCACAGCCGGGGCTGTGTGCGAAGGAGCACAGCCGCTGCCGGGGACCCCCACACCCCCCCCAGTTCAGCTCTCAACCCCGGGAAGAGAAAAGGCTCAGGCAGGGAGAGCTGTGCCCAGCACCCACCACCCAGCCCTTCTCTGCTGGCCAAGAGGTCCTCTCTAGAAGGGCAGAGTCCAGCCTGTGGCCAGATGACAGTTCGATCCAATTGCTCAACGGTAACTAGCATTTTTGGGGGGTTGCTTAGTTTCTGTTATGTTTGGTTTTGTTTGTTTCTTTTTAAGATAATGTTGAACAAAGATGCTCAGAGGGCTGGAGCACCTCTCCTATGGGGACAGGCTGAGAGAGTTGGGGTTGTTCAGCCTGGAGAAGAGAAGGCTCCGGGGAGATTATAGCGGCCTTCCAGTACCTAAAGGGGGCCTACAGGAAAGAGGGGGAGGGACTTTTTACAAGGGCATGTAGTGACAGGACAAGGGGTAATGGCTTCAGATTAGATATCAGGAAGAAATTTTTCAGTATGAGGGTGGTGAGACACTGGCACAAGCTCCCCAGGAAGTTGCGGATGCCCCATCCCTGGAGGTGTTCAAGGCCAGGCTGGATGGGGCTTGGAGCAACCTGGTCTGGTGGGAGGTGTCCCTGCCCATGGCAGGGGGGTTGGAAGGAGATGATCTTTAAGGTCCCTTCCAACCCAAACCATTCTATGACTCTGTGATTTCCAGCCCTTACTGAAGCCTTTGGAACCTGCAGGTGATCATACCTTGAAAAAATATTGCTTAAAAAAAAATAATAATTTCATTCCATTGTCTGAAAGACAACTACTATTAAAATATACTTTTGACTGCATTTCAGTTAAAAGGAAAAAAAAAAGAGAAAGGCGAGGTCATTGACATGTCTCTTTCATATTCTTGGATAAAAGATGCAAGTGCTGAAAGTTGGAGGCACTTGGATTTATTAGACAGCCATACACTTGCAAATCTTACCAGTGAATGTCCATCAGAAACTCTCATAACTACTTATGTCAAAAAAGGACATCACAGCAGGATTTACAAAGAAAGTTAATATTAGGAGGCTGGTGCTGTTAAGGTTTAACAGAACATAGAGACTGGTGACACTGACATTAATGGAAGTACATCATAGGGAGCCAACTGATTCTCTTTTTGGTCACGATTCAAAACATTCATTTCACCATCTTATAAGTGACTTGCTTTTTCTGGGAAATCATGGAGCTTCAAAAGCTGCTTCTTAATCTTCTTCTTTTTCTTCAGTTTTTCTTTAGCTAGCGCTGCTTTCTTTGGAAGAAGCTTCTTGTTTCTGGTTAGGTGGGAGCTCTTCATTTTTGGCAAAGGAGGTGCTGGTGTAGTTCTGGAAATGTGCGAAACCTTTTCTTTCTGCTTTGGCCTGTGATGCTTAGCCACAGCTTTGATTTTCTGTCTCTTTTTACCAGATGAAGCTGGTTTCACTGTTGATGCTTTTATTTTGGTGGATGAGGTCTTTTTAGCTTGCTTAGAAGAAACTGTTGGGATGGCTGCAGTGGGGGTAGAAGATTTTTTCAGAGGCTTGGCTGTTGAAGGTTCATTAAGCAGCTCAAGGACAGTCTCTGAGGAAAGTAATTAACATGGTTCAGCATCCCTGCTTTAAGACAAAAGGCTACTTCAGAGATGTGACTAATACAAACTCTTATTAGAGCTACAGTTCAGAAAAATAGCTGACATTCTGAAAGAAGAAATACACACTACATAAACCTCTCTGCTTCCATCAAAAGAGCCTTAGGTTTCTCGGAAATAAAATTTGTTTAATTTTAGAAAGGATGAATACATACTTAATGGAAATAAGTCCAGACAGAATATGATGAAACCTTGCACACCTCTTTGGCAGACTTAATAATACGACTTTTTCATGTTACACTAATACCTGGAAATCCCAGACAAGATAACCCCAACGTGCTCAACACTGTTTCTACTCAATAACAAGACATAACCCCTGCTGTAGTTGTCTGGGACATAGGATAGGAAAAGGAGCCAGGAGAAAGTAAGATTGACTCCCCTGGATTTACAGAGAGGGAACTATTTGACTCAAGGAACTTGTCACAGAGCCAGGGACAAGGCACTCTGAACTTCCCAGACCAAATACACTGCCTGAATCAAAGCCATCAGTTCCCTTCTGAGGCCCGTTTGCACTATTACTTGGCAACACTTAGGGAAAAAAAAATAATTAGAGACTGGGATTAAGAAAAGGCATGGCATCTAGTAGATGACAGAAGCACACATTAAATACGATAATGTAACTTCAAGATTGCTCCTGCTCAGTGTTTTAAAGAGTGCTAAAGATTTCAGTCGCGTGCTTGAAGATGATTATATCTTTTGCTTCTCATTAAATTAAAGCCTAACAACTTACTTGCACGTGGAACAAATGGTATCCGTTTACTCTTTGTTTTCACTGGAACGGGCTTGTATTTACACTTCCCTGGTGGAGCTCTCCTTGAAAAACAGAAAGCCATATCAGGTATCTGAGAGATTGTTGAGGAAGTTTGTTTATTCCAGAGGCACACATCAGTCCCCCATTGTCACTGGCCTCTGCTGAAAGAGGCATGAGAGCACTTTAGGCACCTGGAGTGCAATGTAGGTGGAATTTAAAAGCCTAACTCAGGGCTGCAAGCCATAAAATCCCTGCCTGAATAGCAACAGCAGCTGGAAGGCTGCAGCTTCTCTTCTACCATCCTTCTGGTCGACTTTCTGCCATCAGGCAGTCTGGACTGTCTTTATCCCACATCGATAGCTGGTTTGTTTGTGTGTAGCTCACCACTGAATTCAAGGGCACCAATTAGGTGCGTTCAGCTACATGCCCCGCTGCTGGAGGCACAGCACAACGCTGTTTCTAGAAGCCTGGTGGATGCATTGGTTGAACTTCAGACTGTCACTTCGAGTTGTGCTCACCAATACTGGCTTGTGCATCACACCTTGCAGTGGAAGAGTCTCATTCATGCAAACAAGGTTTGCCGGTGACTGTGCTTTCCACTCGCAGCATAAGGATCTCTGTACATGCAGCAGAATATTCCCACACAGCCCCACAAAAGTTAGTGCCACCTTCAAAGGGTGACGCTTCGGACCCAACAGAGTGCTGCAGCAAGAGGGGTGAAACAGGACAGGAACAGGCAAGGAGGGAGGAAGCAACAACTGCAAAGAAAGTGTATCCACGTTCCTCCCTGACAACCTCCCACAGTATAAAAGCACACCAAAAAAAAACCCACATTTTCCCTGAGGTAGAGCTGTCACATGTTAAACGACAGGAAGAGGGAAAAGCAACAGACCTGTGTTTTCTGTTACCCACCAAAGGAAGTGCTGTAGGACAAATAAGAACAGGCTCTTCCAGTTTGGCATGCTTGACAGCAAAAAGCAAAGCGTGACCTAAGGCATCACATTTTTTTGTGAGTAGTATTCTCCTTTGGATAGGGGCAACAGCCAAGTGCTTCCTCCATACCATTTCAGTTAAAAGGAAAAAAAAAAGTTACTAAAGCAGGGTTGTCAGCACTGCTTGTGGGTTGGTTTGTTTTTGTTTTTGGTTTTTTTGTTTTTTTTTTNTTGTTTTTTTTGTTTTTTTTCTTTTTTGGGGGGGGTGGTATGGGGTGTGGGGGTGGTAGTGTGGGGTTTTTTTCCTCCCCTGTCTCTCCTCTCTAAATTTTGGGGATTTGGTGCCAATGCAGGCACGCCAGCCACTTTGCTATCTCCAAGAGCACTGCTGGAGAGGCAAGCTGAAGTGAGGACACCGGGCACCACTGCCATCCGCTTTCCTGGGAGGTTCCTTGGGAAGTCTGAGCCATCCTCAGGTAGATGGCAGTGGCCCTGCCAATGTTTTGGAGCAGGCGTTTGCGTGGCTTGCGACCCTTGCCAGTGTTTTTGCTCAAGCACGGGCAAGAAGCAAGGAGTGTTTGGGCTGCACAGACTGGGACTGCGCCCATCAGAGGGACCAGTTATCCCAGCTACCGCTCACGGTGAGATGGAAATGGAAGAATCCTATAAACAGCACTAAAATGCAACGAAGAAAGGAAAAAAATCTCTGCTGGTGATACGATCAGGAGGCAGCCAGAGTGCAACCCAGGATCTGGAGGTGTTGGGGCTCTCTGCTCCAGGGCCAAGCAAGCTCAGCCTCCAGAGAAGCAGTCAGCGCTTTGCTTGCCCCGGACACGCTCGAAAAGTGCTTAAGCGAACAGAAAAGAGCAGAACAGCATCCGCGCTAAGGTAAACAAGGGGAACCAGAAAATATAAGAATAATTTCCAAAAAGACAAGGGAGTAAGTGGCTGGTCCTGCTCTAGAAGCGATGGATACAACGCTCCAAAAGCACATGGAAGAACTGGCTTCTTTCTGGGAAGCTCTTCTCAGCAGTGAAACCATCGCAGTTCTGGCAGGAGCTTGCTGCCCCTTGTGGGGTCATCATAATACGGTGCATTACTGCACACCAGTCCTCAGGCAGGAAGTCTCCTGAAAAGGCTCCGCAGGCTGCTCGTGAAACAGAAAGCTGCATTTCTCCCTTTACAATGGGAAAGAGAGGATTTATCATCCTCATAGCCTTCATGGCACATTAATGAGTGGCATAGGGACTGCAGGCCTTTTTTTTTTTGTGAAATAGGGCATGCTCAAGCTCTCAGTGTTCATGCTAGCTTACAAATTTATTTATTTTTTTTACTTTAAAAAGTTACAGTTGGTCAGCTACAGTTAATGCAGTTCAAAAACTTCCTGGCAGACAATAAACTGTTAAAGGCAAGAGACTCCTCAAGTAGTTACAGCAAGTAAGACTCAATTTCCTATTTCCATCACCTTGGTATAGAGTTTGACTGAACTATCTAGCTTTGGATTTAACTGCCCAAGAAAACATAACTTGTTTTCTTCTTTTTGTTAATGTCTGAGTTCTCGGCAACAGCACAGACACATTAGTACTGTATCTACTTTACTGGGTGATTTGGAACTCATTTAATGCTTTTTAGCAAGATCAAAAAGCTTGGGAGGGAAAAAATTTACATAAGCATGCTTATTATTCTAAAACCAGACTTTAGCAGGGATAACTGCTTAATGGCAAAAACCCATTTTGCTTGGAAAAACTCAGGTTCAGGCTCCAATTATTATTTGAACACTGCATGAACCACCAGGTTCTTCTTTGTGAAGAAAACTAAACCGTAGACTGCAATTTATTTATCTGAAAATGCATCGCATGTATTTGATGTCATGACCCTGAAGGATATGGACTGTCATTTTTAAAACACCACTGTGCTATACTTTCAGATGTGCACCCAAGGAGAAATTATTTTGATCCATACTGTTCCAGACCTTTGTGGTGTCTGAACTCTGTCTATTTCTGGGTGCACAGGTATGATAAGTGAGGAATAAATTCACTAAAACTGACTAAAGTTGCACCAGGTGTACAGTGAGCGAACAAAAACCAAGGAGTGGATGTGGAAGTCAGTGAGATTGTGTATCAGTGGTACTTAGCATTCTTTCTATTGTGATAGCTGGAGAATGTATGGTGATTGATTATATAAGAATTTGGGACAGAAAAACATCTTTACTTACTAACCTTGCAGGATCGATAAACTTGTAGAGCGATCCATGTGGTGCATAGGCACTGGGATAAGAAGTAGACATAAAATACAGCTCACCTAAATGGAAGTGAAAAAAGAAAACTAGTTTCAGATTCAAGTGCCCAAGCTGAATCCCAAGTTCTGTTTCCCTCCTTCCTTGCTCTTCACTAATTCACATGATCAGAAAAGAAAACCTCTCCAGTCATTCCCTCAGTCACATCTTATTTTCAAGAGGTGGGCTTTGCTCTCGCCCTTGCCTGTGCAGGTGGACTCCCAGGGCCACCAAGTGATCTCTTGGTTGGAGCAGGATTCCATGCAGAACCAGCGGCCGTGGATCAAGCAGAGTGCCTGAGCAGGACCTTCATTACCTCATGTCAGTGGCCCTCCAAAAGGTTACTTTCGTCTGTATAAATGTGTATTTTTTAAACTTGTTTGTACCAAAGAAGCAGCCAGAAGCTACAAACAGAGGGGAAGACCACACAACAAGTATTTAGCCATCTCGTAGTCATACCAAAAAAAAATAAAAATACCAACAAGGGCTAAATTCGCTAATCCATGGAAGACAGAAGCTTCTTATTCCTGTATGGTTGCTGAGGACAGCAACTGCTCCTCATGCCTTCCCTTCAGTGCCCACTAGAACGATATCCAGGCAAGTTATAGTAGCTTGCAAAAGAGGCAAAGCTGCTGTCTTTCAAATTGCATAACGATACCATATTGGTTTCTAAAAGAATAAGCAGTAGAAGAGACATTTAACACCCACTCAACTCCACGTGTTGTTAGAACAGTTGAAAATTGTACATATTCCACAACAAAGCCTGCGCCTCCCTGCATCTTTGACAGAATATGGTAGCCGGACAATCTAGGATCTTTTGCAAGCAAATCTCTTTTCTGCTGAATCGTGAAGCATCAGAGCTTATTAAAGCACATCTGTGTTCTCAAATCTGCAGTCACTCTTTGTATTACATAGCTCTTTGTCAGGAAGCTATACGAAAGTGAACAAAATATGCATTGGTACTTTCACCGTGGTGAGAGATCTGGTCACCGCGACCATAGCAATAATCCTATGCGCTGAGACATTTCCACTCAGCTTTCACATCAGTGGCTTTCCTCATCCAAATAAAGCCTTGGTGCCTAATCCACAGTGTGAAGTGCTGCTGTTGTGAATAAGACTGAGGAATTTATACTAACAAAGAAGAGGAAATTCAGACAGGCTGTAAGAACTCAAGTGAGGATGAGCTGCTGCAATGAAAGAACAAACTGCATCAATAGAGTCTTTTTATTAGTGAAACAGCATAAACAAACAACAACAAAAGGACAGGGAAAGGCTGAAACAAGCAGGAGTTCAAACTCCTTAGAGAATCTAGAGCATTCAGACTGCAAGTTCACATGAGGATCTGTCTCCTGGGCTCTCCATCGAGCCGATCTGCAATAGCCTCACAGGGCGGGAGACCTCTCTGAACCCCGTACCAACCCTACCTGCCATGTCGAGATAGCCACAAACCTGTTTTGCAGTGCCTGCTCTCTAGTACCACGTGAGGAGCAACATAATTTTACACGTTTTCCCTACACCACAGAACTGACAGTAGTTTCCAATAAAGCTATGGCTAGCACGATACCTACCTGCTTCATCCTCAGCAAATGAGATGATGAATTTGCTATAAGAACTGATCATTCTGGGGAAAGCACAAGCTTTTGTGCTACCAATGCAGATATCTTGCTTCTTCCACTTATTTGTCTTCTCCTCTTCCTGTAAAGCCATAAGTCGACTGGATGAAAAAATAAAACCCTGTGTTTTATGTTTCCATTATCAAGATTAGTTCCTGTCAAAATCATGCATTACTAGAAAAAAAAAAATATGTCAGTGAGGACCTTGACTGTTGACTGGCCTTAATATTTGACTTTTGGAAAAACAGACCTGAACAAAAGCAAACCTATCTTAAGGACTCTAAATTGGAATAAGTTTAGATTCCAACCAAAATATTGTCATAATGGTCAAACAGAGCCCTTAATCTAATACACAGGCATGTGGGATTCTCATTTACTCCATCTGAAAAGGTTTCAGGATACTCTGACATGCTCATTTGCCCAGATGAGGCAAATATGGGTACAGAATGGGAGCTGCAGAGAAAACAATTAGTCTCACCCATTCATGAAATCACCAAAAATATAGAGGCCGTTCAAGTTGGGCGATTCACATCCTCTGTATACATAACCTCCAGTGACTGACTTCCCCACCTTGCGGCCGTATGCAAATATTGGAAGAATGTCATCTGTGAAATACAAAAGCATGAGAAGCGAGAAAATTTACATCCAGAGAGCATCAAAAAGTGACTGCTTAATGACACCAACAGGCACAAAAATGACTAGAAGGACCCCGGTACAGTTGAACAAACAGTACGGTTAAATTTCCGTGGGAATTCAGTCATTTACTCCAGGACAGAACAGACCCAGGGGCTTTAAGGAGCTCTCTGTGTAGTTGCTTATCAAAGCTTAGTCATGATGAGCTTCCATAACACATAGGACCAAGATTCTCTGCATCAAGTGAGCAATGCAGAAAGGTGTCAGCCTGCAGGAATAATTCTCTTACAGGTTTGTGATTGCACCAATCATTTTAGCAGGAATTGTCCTTACAGACCGCAGTATTTTTACAGAAGGGAATAAAATCAGGCAATTCCAAGTTAACATCTTTATAGGTTTGCTGACGTTCTCGGCATAGAACATGCCTCTGGCAATGTTAAAATTGAATTTTGCCCTTTCTTGGGTTGAATATCGGATCCTACAAAATTTTAGTCTTGTCCTCACTTTTTTCCCCTGGATCAAGTAGCTTATCTTTAATGATGAGGATAAAGATCACAAACGGTGTTCATTAAAAACCACGGATAAACAGCAAAATCTAATTTAGTTTTGTTATCAATTGAGGATTGAGCCATTAAAAACAAACAAACAAACTTGAAATCCGTGTGGTTACCAGCATAGCAGAGGGGAAATGTTGATAACATACTCTACACTTGCCTGCTCATACAAATGTTTCAGAAACATCTACATGAGCTTGAGAGCAGGTTTTTTCTTCCAACAGCTTAAAGAACATTATAACAATACCCAGTTGTCCTACCATGCTTTCTAAAGAGCTTTATGAAGACTGCCGATATCTACTCTTTTTAAAGGCAGGAAGTGAGTTTATCACGCCCACAGTCTGTGAGTTTATCACGCCCACAGTCTGTGAGTTTATCACGCCCACAGTCTGTGAGTTTATCACGCCCACAGTCTGTGAGTTTATCACGCCCACAGTCAGACCCAGAGCAGAGCTTTTGGGTGTTTTGCTGCAGCAGCCTACTTGCCGGGACACACCGCCTCTTCCACAGCATTTGTTTCAGGATCTCAGCATCAGTCTGGTCCACTCTCCTTAGCCATAGCCATGGCTCAGAGCTTCTGAAGAAAACACAGTAGTGCTTTTCTACTTAAACCCAATCCACTGCCTTCCTGACTTCACTGGGAAAATTCCATCTGCAAAAGACACAGCCTTTGACCCCAAACACCTTGTCCGGTGCAGTGTATTCCAGTGCAGGAATTCCCTGAATAAGCAGGGCATCATTTCATACCAAGACTGCAGGGCTGGGGAGAAGGAATATTCTGCTCTTAAGTAGTAAACAATCTCCTTTTAACACACAACACTGGATTATTTAGCTTTACTGGAAAAATGGAGCTATAGTCTAGTAAATGCACATGTATAATAAAGTAATCTTCGTAAGAAACTTGTTCCTTACCCAAAGAGGAATTGTGGCAAAGCTTTGTGTCGTAGCATTCAAATCCCTCCTTTGCTCTCCAGCCGTAGTTTCCTCCTTTAACAACAACGTCGATTTCTTCAAATCTGTTCTGCCCGACATCCCCACAGAATATCCTCCCTCTTCCTTTTTTCGTGACAGGGTCCCCTCTGTCAACGGCGCAGCGCCACATATTCCTGACCCCATAAGCATAAACCTCAGGGCGGGCCTTGGGATCCGACACAAATGGATTATCAGGAGGGATGCGATAAGGCTTTCCATCAGGGCTTTTTCCATCCACGTCAATCCTCAAGACTTTTCCCAACAAAGCACTCCTGAAGAGAACGACAGAAAGAGAGAAATCCCAGCATCAGAGCCAACTGGAAATGAACAATTCTCTCCCTCTTCTCCCTTTCCAAAGGAAAAGTTAGTTGCCCAAAAGAGATAAACCAACAGGTGGTATGTCTTACAACCTTGTTTAAGTCACAGAAGACTTTTCCCCCTCTCAACAAATTGAGTTCCCTCAGCTTTCAAAATGTAAAATTCGAATTTTTGAAGTACTGCATTGGACAGACTTGCAGATGCACAAGCACTTTCGGGAAGCACTCTTACTTCATTCTTCCACATTGTCTCATTTCCAAACCCTGCGGGGGACAAGCGCAAGGCTTTCAACTGCCCTCCTACTTACTTGTTCTGAGCATTCCCAAATTTACCAAAAGGGTCTCCAGCTTTCCCTCCATCCCCTGTGAACAGATACATGTAGCCATCCATGCCGAAGAGCAGCTGCCCACCATTATGATTCGCAGCTGGTTCTTCAAGCTCCAAAAGATTCCTTAAACAAAAAAAAAAAAAAAGAAATAACTCCAGGTGTGACCCTGAGACAGCCTGTCTCTGGTAGCTTTACAGCAGGTCAGTCATACACCTAGACCAGGGTGACAGGGAATGTGCAGGTACTGCAAGGGGGAAGGACAGGGACAAAGAAAAAAAATTTCTCATCATGGCATGAGCTTTACCTTTCCGAGAGTGGATCAGCTTTGTTGACATCAGATGCTAAAACCTTCAATTCACTGATCCTGATCTTTTCCACTCGGTTCTTATCCATGTATGAATAATAGATATAAAACTTCCCATTGTACTTGTACTCGGGGTGGAAAGCCATGCCCAGAAAGCCTCTCTCATCCCCTATCCACGGCGTAGCCAGCACTATACTTTTAATATCCAGAAAGGGCTCCTCCAGACGGCTGCCATCAGGTAGGTAGACCCAGATCACGCCCACCTGCTCAGCTACGAACATGCGGTGGGTATGGTCATTTGCATGCACCATGAGCACCGGGTTCCTCAGGCCGTTGGCAACCTCGGTCAGGCAGAGCTGGAGGCAACCTTTGCGGTCCTCCACCACCGAGCCCAGGTTGCGGTTGAGGGCCGTGTTCTTCAGCACATTGGGGAAGCAGTAGTCCTCATCGTGTAGGTGAAGGAGGTTGCAAAAGCGCGTCTTGTTTGTCTCGCAGCATTCTTGGATGTGCTTATCACTCGTCAGCAGGCCGATGGCAGAGCGGCAGTTGAAGTGAAACTCGGAGCAGTAGTCAAAACAAAGTCCTGGGAGGTTTCTTAGAGGTGTCCGAGGGTTTTCTGCATCATAGAGATGTGCAGCGTATGGGGAACATTCCTAGAAAGTAAAAGAAACTAAATATGTGGCTGTGCATAGGAGAAGCCAAGACACCTTAATAGAAACAAACAGATTAAAAAAAAAAAGAAAAATTAGTAAGGCAGAGAACGTGACGAGTCATCTTTCAAGTGGAGTAGTAGAAAGTCACTCAGAATATGGCTAAAGGGGATTTAGAGGTCTATGGTTGTTTCCTTTACCAAAGCACAAGCGGCTGCACCTAAGTTATTCCCAAGAGAAGTACATCTACAGCGGCTGTGGATTCTCCACTACTTGAGGTATTTAAGGAGGTGACAGGCAATTTCTTCTTACAGTCTAGCCTTACCTTTACTTTTAGACATTCCCCTTAGTTCGCCCTGCTAGATTTTAAACTAGGTACTTTGTAACCTGTTCTTAAGGGATTGAGAGAAGAATTTGTTTACTTCTTCACTGCAGCAACCCTTTGCACTATGGAGAATGTTAGCCATCGTACTTCAGGCTTCTCCAGACCAGCAGTCCCAAATCTGGACACATCTTTCCCATCATCAGGCATCACTGCCTTTTTCCAGATATATTTAAGATCTTACTTTGTTAAGCCACTTAAGCCCATACCTAAGTCTAATCAAGTGTTAGGAAAGAAAAAAGGGAAGGAGGGAGGGAAGGAAAGAAAACAAAACAAGTACAGGTTCACCCGCACTTTCAACACCACGCGCAGCTCTGGTCCCCCTTCCCAAAAGCAATGTGGGGGAACAAATCCACAGGGACAGTGAAAGATACAGAACAACTAATTAAGATGGGACTGAGAAGTCTTGCGGAGGGGTGATCAGAGTAGGGTGACAGCCTGACAGAGGTCTGTAAACCTGTCACAGGTGACACTGAGAAGATGCATAGGGATCACTTGTTCACGCTTTCCCCCAGAAGAAAAATGAGGGAGCATTAGATAAAGATAGCAGGAGCTGGGTTTAAAAAAAAAGGAGGTGAAATTCCACCAGAAGTTGTAGGTGCTAAAGATGTACAATGGTTAAAAAACAGGCTAAGTTAATCTTTAGTCTGATGCTGTACAACTTCGATCATGTTCTTGCATGCATAGTATCACTGAAGCAGACTGCAGTTGAAATTTAAAACTGTTTCAAAATAAGTAAATCTCATCTTCTGCAATTCATGTAGCTACCACTGACTCTATATGTGATCTTCCGGAAAAAAAATACCGCAAGCAACATTTCAAGTGTTGTGTATCTAATGTTCCTTCCAATATCATTAAGTTTTTAGCTGTGCATTCAGGCACTGTGTTTGAATTTGCACCTAAATTTAAACTCCTCATCTTGCAAAAATGCTGGGCCAGAACTTCTATAAAATATTGCCATTAAAATCCCACCTCTATTTTAATTAGCATAAAATTGCAGAAGTTGAAACAGAAGGAGCTAAATTCTGCAGAAAGATTGTTTTAGTGGTATTCATGCCAGCAGCACGAAACGGTCTACCCAGAGTTTTTTATTGGGCACATACGTAGGAAGGTAAGTGCATAGACAGTCGAAGAATGAAGAACTACTACATTAGTATTTTTTCTGCCTCATTAAACAAAATTCATTAAACAAATCTGGGGTAGTTATACAAGCTCTAACATTTATTTTTGGTGCAAGTAGCAGCCTTTCCAGGATATTTAACTGGAAGTCTACAGACCCTCATTCCAAACTTAGCACAGCAAACTGTTTCCTTTGCTCACAGAAGAGCCTGAGGGCTTTTGGCCATGCCAAGAACAGACTGACCAGTAAGGTAGTAAAGCCCTTTCAACTCTTGGATGTTGCAGTAAGTTTCTCACTTTTCGTTGCTGCCATTTGGTTATCAAGTGGCACAGAATGAGCTGGTTTCTGTTGCTTCTGCATCGCGTCTGTAAGGAACCTCTCCTCTTCCCAGATCAGAAGTCCCCAGCCTGCAAAGGGGAGCCAAGTGCCCCAGGCCTGTCCTTGCAGCCCCAGGTGGCAGAACCACACCATTTTTCCCATGTTTAAGGTCTTCCTAGAAGAAGGAAGGGCACCATTAGGCCCTGAGTGACATCCCCAAAGCTTCAGCTAAGAGCATTTCTGTTCTCACCTTCTCGAAGGAGAGCAGCTCTGGTGCAGGTATTCAGTAACACCTGGCTGGCACGTTCCTCCTCTAATGCTTACTAAGTCCATTAAGCATCGCTCACCTCCTCCACTTTTGCCAGTATACGCTCGCACAGCATTCACATCAGGCCTCAGGTTAAAACTGGCTTAAAAATTATGTCGCTTTCCCTCCACAAGCTCCTATCCCATGCTAGTATCATGGCTTTCAATCAGCTTGAACAAGGCTTAATTGGCCTTTTTTGGGTATTTTTTAAGACTCTGCTGCAGCAGTTTTCTGACTAGCGAAACATCCTCTCAGCCAGCAGACAAGCAGCTGCTCTATCACAGGTAGCAAGGTTTGCATCCAGGGAATTTTTATAGCCATGCAACTTGCACAACACCTCTTTAAGAACATTACAGGCAGTCTTCAGAGTTTCATATTCAGTTTTTAAGCTAAATCCTAGAACAGCTCAGCTGAGGGTCAGACTCTAAACCTACAAATGCTTAGAACAAGTGTAGCTAGCAAAAACAGACCCAGATCTTGCCAGATGCGAACTGAAGCAGCTCTACCAGCAAAGCCAGATTGCTTTAGATGCCTCTTAGAAGAGGCCTGTTGGTTTTCAAGACAAAAAAGTCTTGTTTAGAGTGACAGCAGGAAATCCACGATCCAGAACATCCCCATCTGATCGTCTTACATCTGTTCAGAAGCAGACAGCTGCACTGCCAAGGTAGGGTGCACTCTGTGCCATCCTTCTTGGGCTCTGTGGGACCAGCAGGACTGCTGCAGTCACCGAAACCAGGTTCCTCTGTGCAACGCTCAGCACACCACTCATTACCAAAAAAATGTCCGGTTTTTTTACTGTCTGGTGGTTTTGGCACTAAAGGGACACCTGACTGAATGAGCTGCTTTGTTACAATGCATCGCTACGGCTCCGGTCTCCCCCAAAGACATGAAATAATGCTGTTCTCACTAAATTAGAGCAGCTACTAATAATTCATGTTTATCAATAAGCACCTACACCTCTTCCTTGGAATTTGTTTTGTTCAAAAGACAAAAGCTAATAATATTATTTTGTCTCCCATTGCTTCCGAGTCTAATCTTTGCATTCCAAGTTCCATACAAATAATGTCAATAAAAGCAGTTGTTAGCAGCAACAGTTTAGCTGAAGTCCTGATGCACACAGCAGAAATAAGCACTTGGCACAATTACATCCTAATCATGTATGTGCATCTGTCTTTTTGTATTTGATGTGGCCCTAAGTACAGGTCAACGCTTCATGGGTAGTGACTACAAACTATCAGGATACTGTGGAGGTGGTAGAATGTAGGTATCATTATTTTCCATCCCTTCCACATGAGATCATCAGTAACAATTCAATCTAGCAAAGTGACATCACTAAAGCAAAACCATTTGGTAGATCTTTGCTCCTCCACTAATTCAACAGCCAAATAATATTTGCCAGAGAACCCAACCTTATTTCCCTGGTTGTCACCAACTGGAACAAGAGCAGCAACACATAACACAATCACAAGCTCCTCCCCAAAGATTCAACAGTAATCTTACTCTAGAAAGATGTGAAAAGAGTAATAACTTATTACTTTGAAAATACGTAAGAAAATATATAGGGTGGGTTTGTTTTTTTGCTACAGCATACACTTAAAACAAATGCAAAATTAAATTATGCCCTGCAGAATGAGCAAAGAGACAATAGGCACGTTTTTATAGTCTTTTTTTCTACTTGCAACATGTAGCAAAGTCTTCATAACACCAGGACTGGTGGTTCTGCTGGGACCTGTAACACATCTTTTTCTGGTTTACTAACCATAAAATGACACACAACCCTGATGCTACTTTTTTCAGTCCTGGTGCTGCATCTCCACACCAAGGAGATGCCAGAATCCTGCCAGCATCCAGAACGACTGGAAACATTTTGGTACACAGATAATTCAAGGGCTAAAGAAATAGTAATTAGAAGAGTTTTATACGTTCTTGGTAAGATTAAGTGTGTGTTTTGGCAGCTTTGTGTTTTGGCACGCAGTTAAGTCCAGCTTTGCATGACTAACAGTTGTTAAAACAGCAGGTCAGTTCTGCCCTCTAATTACAAGGAGGGGGGAAGCTCAGGACGAACAGTGCCTTTGGTCTTTTCTCACTGCACAGCGCCTGTTTCTATGAGCCAGGGGGACAGTGTGCAGACAGCACTGATGAAAATGCACTGACTGAAGCCTCAGGACCTTGCAGCAGCTGTGAGAAACCACTGCCTATTAAGTTTTGTTCTACTTTAACAACCGCAGCAGTTGGAGCATCCTCCACAGGGCCCCAGTCAAAACACATCCTTCATGGGGTCCAGGGATCCAAACACTTTGCCTAATAATTCCCGTATCATTTGATCCTATAGAATTTGTAATCCAGCACCTAGTAGCTGCAAGCAGAAAATAAGTACTGACCTGTAACTCTCCCTTTCGTTATGAGAAGATTAGCACAGCGCCAGGATTCCCATCATCAGAGTTGGGCAATGCTTTCATAAATCGTTATTTCTCACAAATGTCGCTGTATATTGCCAGATGCCATGAAGTGATGCACCTCACGCAAAGCGCTTTGCAAAATGCACGCTGAGGATTAGGCACCATTACGCCATCAGCCCACTTTTCCCCTGCTCCCGCACCTCTTTTCACAGCAACACAGCGCCATCAAAATCATGACTGACCCCCAAGTCAGCCCAAAGCGTAGGATGCAGACGCTATTTTCTGCCCTACCTGACACAGGATATCTTTGATATATGTTCCACACTGTTTACGCCCCTGGGGATCGATATAATCCATGATGTCCCAGTATTTTGCTGCAATGCTGTTGTCTCTCTCCTGGTCACAGCAGCCAAAGTTTTCATAGGCAGAGCAGAACTCCAAGTGAACAGGGGGCCGGAAAGGTGGCCCATAATCCAGACACTGAGGATGCCCCAGCAGACTGCCTGTCAGGCACAACAAGGAGAGGCAAAGAAAGGCACGTGGGCAAGAGAAGGAAACTCCAGAGCTCCTGATGCTCTTTCCAGTGCGTGGACAAACATTCGCTTCCTTCAGCGTAGGCTTCTTGAGGTCAGATGTATAGAAATCCTGGACTACTTCGTCGTATGGTTCATTCATCCTCTCTGTTTTATTAATCGCCAGCCACAGAGCTCAGCATTCACTCCGGTTTGCTTACATTCTCTCTCCCTTTTTCTCTCTCAAGTTTACTACTTGGCAGGAGAGAAACCCTCCGGGCTGTCTCTTTGGTATTTCACACGTCACAGAGCTAAACCCTCCCCTCCAGGCATTTCTCATGCACCTAGAATAACTCCCAAATCTAATCCTTGCATCTGAGTCTAAATTGGATGAGAAATCCTTCACCAAGTAATATGAACAACAGAAAAATACAACATATGATACCTATACACAGAACCTGATAATCTCTCCCTGCTTATAAAAAACACAAGATGAGTAAAATAGTAGTTAGCAATTGAAAATTACTCAACTCTTAAAATGCACCAAACTGGGGTCTGGTTTCATAAAGACTGAATAAAGGTCATAAAATACAACCTAATTAAGGCAGCAGTTAACCATAGGTACAAGTAATTTCAGGACAAAAAGCTTTACAGGCATATTGCTGTTACACACAAATCCAAGTATAAATTCAGGGTTAAAATGAGAAGAAATTCAGAAAGAGCGAAAGAGAAAACACATTTAAGGCACCAGCACAACCTGAGGTCGACTGATACTCTGTGGTAGCCCTGTACTTAAGCTAATTGATTTTACTGGGTTTTATCTCAGCTGACATGAAACTGATTTAAAGACACAGGAGACATTTTTGCCTACTTTTTCCTCTAGTGAAGAATGCATGAGCAATCCCACCAGTCAGCACCAGCTGCATACGCAGGTGTCCCGCGTTTTTACACATTGTACACAGCCTGCCTTTCCGAGAGCGACACTTCCCTAACACCGCTCTCCCACAAGTGCACCAAGAGCCCTTTGATCACAACCAAGCTCCTTTTTATCACTTCACAAAAAAACCAACGTGTTTTTCTCTTGCACACATCGCTACTCATAGCGAGGCAACAAACCCACAGGCACCCAGAGCGCTCATCACTGCTGTGCTGCACACATCAGGAGGCACGAATTAGAGAAGAGCAGCACACCAAAGAGCCCGAGTGATCCAAGGAAGAGGAGCAAGTCGTGCTTTGCCAGGCGTCTGCAGGAGTGATCAGCCAGTCTGATGCTGTTACGACAAGGCTTTAGCGTACACCCACTCACTAGACATTTCCATATAGTAAAGCTTACTAGAAAGCAAGGCTTTGCGATCTGTTCTATCGCTTTGGAAACATTAGTGAGTAGGCAAGCAATTGAAAAAAAGCAATTAGCTATTTCTCCTCCCCACAGTTCCTAGATTATGGCCAATGCACCGTTTGTGGTGTTTCTAGCAGCCTCCTACTTACTGCTTTCCCTCTGTGGGACGCAGGCAGGAAGTGGGCAAACGGAAGCTGCAGGGAGAATCCCACATATAGGGACTCATCCGCTCACCCAAAACTCTTTCCCCCCTTCCCACACATCACTATTTACTCCCAGGGTCTATCTGCATGTGGCTCAGGGGGCAGTCAAAGCGCCCAGTCCTAGCTTCTCAATACAATAACCAGTGTAACATGACAGCTGAGAATACTCTGTGATAAGTCACCTCAGAGTCTTTATTAGGAAATGACTGTTTTAAAAACCTCTGGGTTTTTAACCATCACCTGTTTTGCTGTGACTAGCTTGTGGCACCTTGACTGTCCAGCAGCCTGCCAATAATACCGTCTCTGCTTAGACTTCGATGAACTGGAAACACACCAGTCACAGGATTCAGGACTGTCACGCAATAAGGCATTTTAAATCCAAGTATATAAATCTGCTGAGGTATCATCTTATCTGTTATTGCTCTCATACATTGGAGAATCACTGAAATTAAGGCATTACTTTGGTGTTCCCTGACAATTAACTTTTGAAAGTACGATGAACAGCAAGGATAATAAGCAAGGTTATTTGTGTACTCTTCATTTTTAACTACAGCCTACAACTTCCCGATGCTTTTAATTCCTTTAGCATTACTGAGCTCTTGGAGGTAACTAACATCATCCACCGGTTCAACCCATTCCTGTTAAGAGGATGTAGGTGCATCTCTCCCGTTCCTAGAGATTGCCACTTGCAGACAAAAACTCAGAACAAGTACTATGAAAAGAACTGCGCTTCCCTGTTACTGGGTACTTCGGACCAGGAGGAAACACTCCTTGCTGCTCTCTGATGAGGGCAGAAAAGCTAGAATAGCTTTACTCACATTTGGCAAGGAGAGAACGCATAACCTGCCACAGAGCCTACTGCTCACATTACCCAAGGACTCCTTGCAGCAGGAAGTCTTCCCCCCTCCCCCCCAGCTTTGCCCAACATACCTCCTCCGGCCATTCTTTAAACACAACAAGACAAGACTGAGGGGAATTTTTCCATTTACCATCACAGATAAGAACACCAACTACCGAAAGCCCTAGAAGAACTGTAAACTCAAACCAGTATATGGCACACCAATCCTCTGATTCTGCAGGGACTACTCCAATGGTAACACATGCACCTGCTCAGTGCTGACAATACGCTTAACACCGCTCTGAAAGCTAAGGCGAGTCCTGCCCAAGTTTCCAGTATGAGCCAGCCGCCCAGAATACAGAGAACATGGTGGGGAAGAAGGAGGAGGTCAAAACACACAGGGTGGACATGCTTTAGAAGCAGCCAACGCTTCATTACCTTGCTTGAACTTTAGTAAAGGCATTCTGAGAACAGGAAAGCACAGGCAAGAGCATCAAAAACCTGAACGGAACAACAGGGAAAGCAGAGGATAGAACTGAAGTGAATTGCAATTTTGTATAATCATTATGTTAGGTTTTAATATTAAAAATACCAGAACAAGAGATAGAATAACGGAAGGACAACAGATACTGGGGCTGGGGATCAGAAGATGTGGATTCTCCAAACGAGTTCCTTGCCTCTGCATAAAGGAGATCAGCAGAAAAGAGACATGCCGTTTGTTTCATGGAAGGAAAAAGCCTCACAGAAGTTTTGTCCACAGGGTGAAGACGTCAAGTCATAAGAAAAGCAAACCTCGACCACAGAATTCAGAGCCAAAGCAGAATATTCCAGTCCACTAGAAATTACCGTATTCAAAGTACAACACACAAGCTTGAAAACACAGTATGCCCTGAATAACTTACACAGGAAATTCCAACTCAGAACTTGTGATCTGCAGGTTTGTCTCCGGTGCAAGTACCATGGTGTCAGGAAACAGCAAGTTCCTTGCAGGACACAAAAGAGCAATGCTTGAGGTCGTTATGTGAAAGCTGGGACTGTACTGCTCTTCTACTTGGCTGATTGCGCCATGGCAGTTCTAGCACCAGGAGAGAACACGATCCCTGGCAGCAATCCTGCTTCCACAGATCGCAGGAGAAAGCTGTAAGCACAATAGATTAACAGATTTTTCTCAAAGACATCAAGCTCCTCCTTGCCCTCTCATTCTCCTTACCGCAGTCTTCTTACCTCCACCCCAATCCCTGCTGCTCTGTTTCAAATTTCTTCCTCGATAAAGAACAGTTTCTCAGCTACTCCAAGGCATACGCATCCCCCACGGGTAGCTAAGTGGACAGAAGGAAAATTATATAGGAGCTCTCAACAAGCAGCATTCAATTTTTGTACTACTCTGTGTTAGGCTATATGATAAAAGCCCTTCTGCACACCCACAAAGGAGCACAGAGAGACAATGGAAGGGGGAAGCCTAAATAATACCCTGCTGGGATGCTCCCAGGCCCATCACAGGAGAGTCACCAGCCAGTCAAAGGCCCATCTTTGCAAGTCCAGAAGAGCAGAGGGGCACAATGGCAGGCAGGACGGCAAATTAAGGACTCCAGGGACAGGACACCCTGCCTGGTTGCCTCCCAGGGCTCTCCCAGGACAGCTTTAGCCCCATTGTCCAGGCCTGAAACTCATCAAGATGAGTCACTGGGAGCAACAGTTTGGATCACCTTTCGGACTACAGGGGGGACACACTACAGGAGGGATGCAGGGGAAGACTGTTTTGAAACTTCACAATCTAAATGAAAACCGCCAAAACTCAGTTGAAGACCTCCAACAGAACCTAGACTACTACAGAATGAGGCAGCAGCATTCTCAGGGAGTCAGAACTGAACTAGCACACAAGTCTGGAATGACAGAAAAATCTTTTTTTTCTTTTTGATAGAACATACAGTTATGGCAAGTACCTCACGTAACACTTAAGACACATTGCCTTAAAGCACATATCACAACACCCATATTAACCCAGACCAGAATCCCAGGTAAACACTCAGCTTTTAAAAGCACAGCTGTACTTATCCATATACTACTATGCTATTGAAGATTTCTTTATTTCATTCCCAGAGGTAGTTCAAGCAGTTCATCCACCGGAGTGCTACAGACCCGTCATTAAAACAGAAGTAGTATTTGGAAACCATTTTGTTGTTGTTTTCAAGCAAACCGGAATGCTGGTTTGTGACAACACATTAACATTTGCTTTCCAAACACAGCAACAGCGCACATTTCAACTCCTAGGCAAGATTGCAAAAAGATTCTAGAACGTCTATCCTACCAGCTAGACAAGCTTTCAGTAGTTCTGTGCCTTTGCTCTTCCAAAGCACTGCAACACTAGCTTCCCTCTGTAACCATGCAGCTACAGCAACCTTTTATTCTCACCTACCAGTGATGTGAAAACAACCCCTGAACTGGACACACAACCCGTAAGCATGACATGTGGGAAAACTGCCTCTGGATACGTTCAAGTGCATCATCTATTTGAACAAGCTGCAGATCTTCACAACCTATAATTCTTCTCAATATACAATTAAAAAAAAAGTGCCATATGCCTCTCCATTTTCCATGTATTTCAGGAAATGATCAGTTTTAAACAGCAAGCTATGTAACCTCTACAGGCTGAGAACGCATTTTCACACGGCATTGTGTACTGTTCCTAGGTTAAGACACTATGCCTGTTATGAACGCCACTGCTAATCCTGAATGGGTTTTGAACTACCTTCCAGCAGTCTTTTAAGTCACCATCTACACATCTAAACATAAGGAGGATCAACCCCAAAATACTATTGATACAGAAATTCCACACCTTAACACTAAATATTTCTCAAGATGTATTTGAAATCAATGCTGTTCACATTTCACACAGAAATATGGGACTAATGTTAATCAGTTGATTTATATTCATTTTATTATAAAATAAATACAAACCAAGGCGTTTTTAGAGAAATATATATAAAAAAATTCTAGAACATAGTTGATCGGTCTGCCTAGAAGTTTTAGAACTTTAGAAGTCAGTTTCACAGAGAGGAGGAAATACAGCAACAACCTTAAGGACATCTTCTAATCAAGGCTGTGCAGAGCCATCTGAAAGACCAGATATTCTCACGTAGACAGGATTGTGCTTATTCACAAATTTCTTCAGTATCCGAAACCTTTTCGCCTGAGTTTTGCAGCCATGGTGTGATACATATTTAAAGTACTTGCAATCTAAGGTAAAAAAAAAAAAAGAAAAGAAAAGAAAAAGCAATGTAAGTTATACGATGATACAAGCAAATAAAAAATACTTTCACTGTTTAAATAACATGCAAACATCTAACAAAGTTTTCCGTAATGAAAGGTAACAAAATAATTTAAGGCATGCACATTAGAGACATAACTGCAGCATTAAATAATCTATCCTCATTTGACCCAGAAAAACATTCCACATTATATATAACTGTATGCTGTGTTGCAAAATATTTTCTCTCTTCTCTTTTAACTATTCAAATAGATTAGAAAGTAAAATCTCAAGAGTATAAAGAAGCACTGATTTCATGCATTAACTTAACGTGTTGGAAAAGGAAACTAGAGGCTCATAATGACACCAATAAGCACAGAAACTTTATTAAAGAAAATTAGAGCCAGAGCAATTTTATTAGCCACCTGGTAATAAAAGCTGGGAGACATTTGATAACATATTGCTGAAAGAAAAAAAGACTTTCAACAAGAGGAATTTTATGGAATCCGGAAGATAAAGTTACAGAAAAGCTGACAAAGAACAATGTGCCTATCAACCAAAAGTCCAAAATGGGGTACGAGCCATGGTCTCCACACAATATTCTCATTCTCAATTTAGCAGCTGCTTCCTGGCCCAATACTCCACTTGGTTTTGGCAGCATTTTACAGAATGCTACTAAAGAGGTCATTCTTCACCTTCTTACCAAACTGCTGATGGTTTTCACTCAAGACCCGCCTCCCTACTCTTCTTTCCTGCATTACAACACCCTCATGGTTCCCAGTATTTGCTGAGACACTGCCTAGACTGGGATCCAGCAAGCAAACTCTCCACAGTCCTCACAAGATTCACTCAGGAGCATGTTGTGCATTTTTCAAATTGTGGTTTGAAGGTTAAACAACAAGCTAAATAGTATTGTGACTGCTCAACAATGCCAGATAAAACAGAATTCTAAACTAGGAAAAGACAAGTTATGCAAAAAATATGTCTCGCTGTCAAATATCAAACCAATTTAAACATTTTTTTCTCATGTTCAGCTTGAAAGACAACAATTTTTCCTAGAAGAAAGAAACTGCATTTCTTCCAGGGAGTAGATCAGCTGCATCCCGTCTCATTAGGGCTAGAACTAGACATTATTTTTGCTCTACATAGTGAAAAGGAAAGAACATTTAATATTACCCTTTCCCAGCAAGATTCCAGCTACCAGAGCTTTTTCATATGAAAGGCTTTCATTTTCTTGCCAATTCTTTTTTGCCAAGTAACGGCTAAAGTGGAAGGCTGGCCACCAGTCCTTTCTGGAGTTCCACTCTTGCTTGATCCAGTCAAGATGCTTCTCAGAGCTGGAAAAAGGTAAAACAAGTTACATAAGAGCTTAAATTGGGATGAAAAGATAATGAGACACTGAATTTTATAATCAACTTGCTACAAGTCTGGAATTGCTAGCAAAAACACACTGACCTTACACTACAGACTGAAACCCTCAACAAATTTTTTTTTTTTTTAATCCCTGGCAACACTAATGAGGCAGGAGGCAAACTCTAGCAGTCTTATTTAGACTTGGCAGTAACACAGATTATGGTGTGAAATGAAGCAAGCCTTTGACTTGTGTGCCAGTTTGTCAACAGTAATTAGAAAGTTTCTTCAAGTTTGTCAACAAATCAGTAGTATGAAGGGGGTTGTTTTTAAAAAAGGTTTGTGTTACTCTGTGCATACTCAAAGGCTAACTTATCTCAAATACTTATCCTAATAACTGTTACAGAATAAAGACCTTAAACCAAGCATTTCAGAAATAGAAACTACCTACAACAGGGAAGTGATATTCCCATAAAACGACCAAGATGCCCAGTATATTTCAAGATACTCTGAAGCTGTGTCATCAAATACAAAAATGCAGACAAAGTTAAGAGTATCATACCATTTTTGCTAAGTCGATGCAACAACACTGCTAGCTTTAATCCACTAGCTTCTGGACCCTAACAGCAGATGCTGTGTAGGTGGAGGTGGCAATAAAACAGAAAAACAGGTCAAATTAAGTTCTGAATTAATTTACTGTAAATATATAGGGCTTAAAAAACACAACACCCTGTTTGTTGGGCAAAATAGTGTCTAGACATTAGAGGCCTTCTGGGCACATACTGCCTGAGATGGCTTCTTCTGAAATCAGAGGCCATGTCTGCCAGTGTTGGTGAGGACACATCAATCCCCAGGCACGCCGGCTCAGCTTTTAAGAATATACTGGCTGCATTCTGTACCAGTTACCACCATCACACAACACACCAGTTTGTACAGTACCAGCCATGCCTCTACTGCAGACCAGCAATTGTCAAACCAGCTTCAAGTAATGCACACATAGCAACAAGAGCAGGAGACCCAACCACTTGGTTTCCTCCCCACACCCTGAAAGAGGGAGGTTAGTCATGGGCAGCAAATGCTACCTGAACATCTGAGTAACTCTTTCTCCATAAGCACGTAACATGGTTAAAAACCAAACCAACAACTTTTTCAGGTGATGACAATACTAGAAATTTGGGAATTCCCCTCAATAATGATTTCTTCTTTTCTCCCAATGAAAGGATGCTGCAGCCAAGCACTGCCACAGAACTCAAGGTAGGCCAGACAACACTTCCATTCACCAGCAAGGAAGGCAAAGGCTACAAAGGGTCGCTTTGTCAACTGCCCAAAGGTGGAGACTTGGCACATGTTTGGTTTTACTACATCGTATCAGAGATACCATACTTACATTACAATTTGTTTCACCTGTCTTGCCAAACAGCTCCATGCTTTTACATTTTCCTTCCAGCCAGCATAATCCAAGACTGCAAAAATAACTTCTAGTCCCAGTCGACGTCTTTTTCTTTTCTCTGGAAAAAGATTAGGCCAATTAATGCATTAAATAGATTGGGCTGAACTCGCTAGTAAGCAACAAGTGAAATACAGTTCCCCATCCTGCATCCCCAAATGCTGCTACTTTCCCTTTTACTGAGGGCTTCCCCCGTTGCCTTCTGCCTCTCCCAAGATATAAAAGTTCAGGAATACCTTCTCGGCTCCAGAGCACAGTTCATACCAGAGACACTCTGTCCTTGCTCCCATCCAGCTCACAAGAGCGGGCACACATAGGACTGCTCACTTATCCCACACTGCCTTGCTTACAATAGTTGCTGTTTCCAAAGCTCGGTGCTTCCAATGGGCACCGCTGTTCAACATGTTCTTCCCATGGGAAGATAACACATGGCCTCTGAAACACTTCAAATCCTGAGATGCCACCAAAAACCCCCACCAAAATGTGGGACTGACATGAATAAAAAAAGACATTTCACATCAGCAGTTCCGTATCAGCAGAGTTCTCAAAAAAAAAAACCCAAAACATAATAACACACCTGACATACCACAGCAGATAAATGTGGGAAAAGTAATTTTAACAGTACAAGTTTCTTCAAAAATCAGATTGTCCTCATTAGCTATGAGAAGTTAGCAAAGGTGTCATGCATGAAGAGAATAAAGGAGGTTTCAGCCAGGAGGTTGTTTTTTCCCCTCCCAAAGAAAAGCAGAAGAGAACAATCTTGATTCAAGGATATTTCACCAATCTGATGACTTGCTGGAACATACCAGGTCACACGACAGACAGCTTGGAATACAATTGATCAGTATGGAAAAAAAGTGTCCAAATTGGAAGATTTTTCTGCCAGCTTGAAGGTCAAACCCCCTTGAAGAGGAGGAAAATGTTGTTCTTTGATAAATAACAATGAACTAAAGCACAGATCCATCTCAATTCCTCCAGAAGAGAAAGAACAAATAAATAAATAAATCAGAGACATCAAAAAAGGAATAAACATTCTGACATTCAGAGTAGGGTACCTCAAAAAAAAAATTAAGTTATTTTTGACATCCTGCCTGTGCCTTACAACAGTTTGCTTTGATCAGCCTTTAAAACAAGAAAGACATTTGTTTAAAGAAGTTTGTAAATGCCTGCTCACACATCCAACTTAAAGGTTCCCGTGATTGGAAAGGTGTTTGGTTTGGTTTTTTTTTCCTTAACAAAACTACTTCGAAAAGCAGAAAGAAGGCTGCAGAATAATTTAAGAATATCATTCTGGATTAACATAAAGGAAAAGAGCAAAGACATTTAAAGACTTACTTGATTTTTGAAGCATGATATTAAAATCTATCATTAGTTCATGAGAAGGAACAATATCATGCAAGATCTGAAAAATAAAAGCACAAAACCCAGATACATTATTTTAATTTGAAAACTTTTGAAGATTTCTACCTGATCAAGAGAATCAGAGGCTTCAGAGTTTTGTGTGTTTTAGTTAGGAAAATTAAGCGATCTGGTAGTGTAGTGCCTTGATACAAAAAATGAATATCTAGGTCCATTTTGCACATCCGTGACACTACTCTTGACACACTGGATTAAATACTTTGATGTCTGCTGAAAAACACTGTATGTGACAAATACAGCATTCTCAAGGAACAGCCCAAATCCATATCCAGCGTCCCCTTTTTAGAGGGCAACGTGATTTCCTTCCTAGGCCAGTTCTAGCTCCTCCGTTTACTGCTCTGTGCATTAGATCATGGTTTCTGGACCTTTCAGATCAGTTCTTTGATCTTGTAAGAGATTAGTGTATAAAACCACTGCTAAGACGGAATTTTATACGTATATGCTACAGTTTAAAAGTCTAAACTTTATGAAGCAGTTCTATAACATCTGCCCTAACGAAAGCACGTTAGTGCCATCAAGTGGCAAAACAGATTGCAAAACATTGTTTGCAAGAAGCTACCAACATCAATGAGCAAGGGCAAGGAAAGCAGGAATTTAAAAGCAACTATACAAAAGCTTTATACAGCAAGGCCTTCTCTGCCAACAGCCAGCAGAAATCAACTTCTATTTTAGCTTAAATGCACAGCTCATTGAAAACAAGCAGAGAAACTAATTGCTAGACAGGATCAATATGTGAAAGAGCAAGCATCTAATCATTTCTTCAATATTGTGAAGATCAAACTGTAACAGAAATCAACACATGTTATGTACAAGACTGCTGATACAGACTTCTGGAACCATGTAAGCAGGTTCTCTTAGCTTGTTTGCCGACTTAAAGAAGTTATACAATGTATCAGTTAAAAGCAAAACAAAGACTTTAATTCAAAGATAGTAAAGGATCCTGTTTGCTCTATCCATTGGCATCCCTCCCACTAGCTTTCCTCTAATCCTCTGCTTCCCACAAAGAATACAACGTGGGAACTTAGGTAACAGGAGTTCAACTGAAGCAAATTGTCAGACCACTGTGCAACATGAATGACCACTGCCTGTATCTACTATATAATATATACCTTGAGTGCAGATATGAGTGATTTCTTTGATTCACCGTGTCTCTTCAGGAACTGATAGAGGTAAACATGAGCATTGGGATTAGCAGGAAACTTTGAGTTGTAGGCATATTCATTTAATACTTGGCGGGCTTCATTATGGTCTCCATAGAACTCCAGCAACTAAGAGAAGTTAAGTCTGTCATTAGTTTGACATATAGAATCATAGATTATTTAGGAATCAAACTCTTACAACTAATTTTGGGCTGCCATGGAACTATTCAATAGCACAGTCTGTATCTACCACAGAGAGGCAAAAATTCACGCATAGAAGCCACTACAGGAGAAAATTCCCTTAACACTTATTTAATTGTCAAAGAATTACCAGCACTGCAAAGAGGCACTGAAGCAGCCTGCCATCTTTTTAAAGAGAGAACTCAATGAGAGAACCTGGCAGCTGTCAGCACCAAGTAAAATTCCGTTAAGACGTGCTTAGAGAAGTCAGAGCTTATCAGCATTTACAAGTGATTTCAAAGAGATTTTAAGATTAACTTTATTTCTTAATTCCAAATTCTAAGCAGATATTTAAAAAAACCCCATAACACAGAGGGATTGCGTGTTTGGTGTCTTTAACATTTAGTGTATCCAGAAAAACACTGCCCTGCCAAAAAGAGCCAATTTGCTTTCAGGAATTTAAACAAAGCAGCTGTGTTCCAATTTCTGTACCAGCACCATGAAAACAAAATATGCAAGTTGTTTGCCTATTTCTTTTTCTTGGCAATGCACAGATAAAGTCCTTTTTGTACTCTGTGCAGGCTCTGCAGTTCTACCAGGAGTAAACTGTGCTCTAAATCAAAGCCAGTGGGATACATGTACAGATGTATTGCTTTTAAAATACTTTGTTGTCACCCACACACATACAACAAAGCTGCAGACAGACATCTTAATGAAAATTAGTCAGGGAAACACGAAAGGAAGAAATATGTAAAACACGTCCTTACATCCACATAGCATTTCACAAAGAGATCCCAGACTCCAGGTATTTTAATGATCTCCTTCAAGTTCACTGCTGCCTTCCGAAAGCAACCGTGCATTTCCTGTTCAACAGACAAGTCTTCAAATCCATCCTGACCTACCAAAACAGGAAAGAACACCACAAAGTTAGTTCTAATAATCAAAAGGGATCTTGAAGTGCCTGAAGAGGCGACCACATTTTGCTAAGCAAGGGCTGCAGTCAGAGAGCTTTTAAGAAAAGAGGCCTCAGTTTCCTCAGTATTGAAACAAGAAATTTTCACTGCTCTTCAGTCAAATTTATTATCACCCAATTTCAATTCATAGGGCACAACAGGTAGTATGCCAAGACAAGACACTACCAGCACAAGGTCCATAAACCAAATTCAATACTTAGCTTCACAGAAACCAGTAGAGATCCTATGTAACTGGTAACACACAGCCAGCAGGCATATACACTATTAGACACCACACACAAATAGCAAATTACGTATCTTTAAAGAAACTGAAATTCAAACACAAGTTTTGGGAGCTTTTCCTAGCACTCAAAATTCTAGCAGCAGTCAAGGAGTTATGCACCTATTAAGCCACTGCTATAAGTGGATACATTCCATTATTTTAGGTGATGCTGGTTAGATATAAGAAATGTGATTCAGAGAAGGAGAAAAAAATTCAGACTAGCATTTCAGGACACTTGAGAAGGTCAGTTCGCCATTTTGGCACCACCATCATTGCTGATTTAGAATTATGTACCATCCATACCATCAAATTTCAAAGTCTAGTTCCCTTTGGTGCCTTCATATGCAGATAAAGGCAGAAGAGCAGCCTGCATGTGATTGCAAGCTATGGTGGTTGCATGAGCAAGCGAGCTGAAGTTTACGGCCCACTAGGACTTACCATGCTCTAACAGGATGTTCTTCTGCTTAGACCAGCTATAGTAGTCCAACAATCCCCTGTAAGCCTTAATCAGTTTCATTTCTTTACCCTGAATGACTGTTTGCTCTCCAAACCTCCAACTTTCTGCCAGGGATAGGTTTCGGTAAGCTTCATCTATTAGTCCATTACAAAGGAGATGAAAGGTGTGCTCTAAACAAACCTGCAATTCAAACAGTCCACTCACATCATAAACAGAGAGAAACTCAGCAATACAGCAAAGTTCTACACAGATGAGCAGGGAAGGAAGAGAGACTCATTACTAACATGCATATAAAATATTGCAAACACTGTTAATTAAATTAACTATTTTAATTAGAAGAACATTTTACACACATTCTTTTAGCCAAAAAGTACCTTTACAATTAATTTTGGAGAAAAATGCGGGAATGGGACAATACAAGTGTCACTAGGGGCAGGGAGATGAGCCAAGAACCTAAGTATTTTTTTCTGTCTGAAATACATTAGTAGCCAAAAGCATATCTCATATACAAAGATGTATCCCTGGGAAGGGAAAGGGCTGAAGCTCTTCAAATGTGTGGGGCAGAAAGTCACCCACCAGGTGGTAGACACTCAGTGGTACTTAGCAAGGCAGCAGAAAGCAGTTGTTTCAAAAACCTGCTTGTCATTAACAAGTGCTGTACCCATATAAAAAGATCCAGAAATGACCCAAGGAAATCCGCTTGGGTTTGTTTGCTGATTTTTGATTTGGCTACTTAACTGCAGAACACCTGTAAGAAGGGTGTCCTCCCACCCTATCGTGTTTATTAGGAACTGAAGTCTAAACCTTCAGTTAGCTCTAGTAAACTCCTGTACAGAACTTCCATTGCTTGAACAAATACAACAGAATGAAAGACAGAAGTACCACCACAAGTGAGAAAAAGTCAAAGAAACCAAAACAAGATAGGTTTAATGAGCCACCACAGAAAGAGAATTACAGCTGGGTGACACAGGGGTCCACAGCATGAGGCCCACTGATATACGTACAGATTAGCTACTTGAAAACTGATCAGATAATGATGGCTAAAATTAAGTACAACTGTTTAGTCAGGAGTGCAGTGGCCCAGTTAAGGACTGGAAGCAAAACTTGGCAGATGTTAATGTGTAATTATATGTTACTGGGGCATACATGAAAAATAATTTAACTGTTTCAAATTAAAAGATTGATTAAAGAATCTAAGCACTTCTAAGGACTGACAATACACACCTGTAATAAAATATAAAGACCACATTCGATACAGTTAGGTATAGAATAACCCTTAAAATATCATGCAGAACGTGCTATCTTTTTTGCCACTATTGTCAGCAATACACTTCGAGAGAGAGAGATTCAGAATTCAGAAACTAATACTCAAGTGTTCAGGTAAACATATGGAAAATCATCAAGATTGCATTAAGTACACACACCTTCAAATACCTTTTTACTCCTAAAGTTTTCATCTGTTCTGTGAAAGAGTTGAACTCTTTCATGCTGCTATGGGAATGATGGCACAGAATTTCAGTTCCTATTCTCCAAATCACCTATTAATGGGGAGAAAGAGATTAAAAAATAACCTTAGTACAAAAATGGCAACAGTCACCATACAGTCTTATAAAACTTGTAGCTACTCTAACATATGTTACATTTGAATTGTAAATAAAAATGAATACTAAGTGTTGTCTACTACTATAGTTACCCACATGCTCATCAAGTAGTGTTTTTACAGGCATTCAGTGGGTGCTTCATAATTGTTCATTACAAACACAACACTTCATCAAAGCTTAGGAAAACTGCATTTGTCAGAGGGTCACCCCTCCTGTTACTGAAAACAGGATGTTTCAAAGGTACTGGAAACTTCTGTTTCCCATTGATGTGTTTCCACCAAGATGCAATGTGTATATAATTCTTTGAACTAGGCAGTAAAGATTACTTACAATTAGATGTAGATTCTCATCTATGTGCACTTGTTTTCAAGGTCTGCCCACGCAATATAACCAAATATTCCAACAGGCTAGCCAGATTCAAGTACTCCATTTACTTATTCATTTCCTTAATTCTGATCCCTTTCCTCCTGCTTCTATTTCAATACCTGCTAGTAGTTTTGTAAATACTGGAGGAGCTGGTAGAGACATAAATAAGCCACTAACTTTCAAACAGATTCTGACTGACAGCATGCCAGTGGCAAACACATTTACTATTTTTCCATTTTAGAAGACTCCATAAAGACAACTTTTCATAGGTATGCTCCTGATGGAATTAACTTATACCAAGCCAAGTTTTCATCTGCTGTGTCAAGGGCCTATGTGAAAAAAAAAAAAACCACCAAAACAAAACCAACCCCACAAAACCAGCCTGCAAGCCCAGAGAACTTTTCAAGAGCAATAAGCATTCTTGTCAGGAAAAACATCAGACAGCACGACAGATTCTTAGCACCCCTGAAAGTGAGATCTCAGCAGAATTGAAGCTCCAGCAAGATTGGCTAAACCCAGAGCAGAGGCATGCCTGTGCAGCGCAGATTTTTGGTGAGTAATTGGACAGCATGCTGCCTTGGGCATTACCAATGATGAGGTCTGGTGTAATTTCTGCAGCCTGCCATCCACAAGTTTCTACATCAGCACCTGAAGAGTTGCTTATTTGTTTCTGGAAACTTCAATGTCTGTTTTTGTTTTTTCAAAGAAACTAGTTTAGTTTATGAAAGTTGCCTAACTTCTCAGGTCTTACCTCTGACACTTTTTTTTTTAATTTAAAAAAATCAAGTTTCTGATTAGTTAATTAAGACAAATGTTGGTCCTGAAGTATTACAGATACTTCTTGCAAGTATTTTTTCAATTGCAAAAGAACTCTGATAAGGGAACTCTGGCTTACCTCCGATGGACTCGTGTATTCTCTAGAAAAGTCCTTCTCTAGTGACTCAATATAGAAGGTCAGAAACTCTGCAGCTCTTTTCCACTGCTTTTGTAGCATGGCATCCTGAATGTAACTTAAACACATTTCCTTGCTCTTCTTGAAATTTAACTTGTATTCATGGGAAGATGCTAAAAAAACAAATAGAAAAATCAACAAAGCCCACAACTGTCACAGCCCTTACTCAGATAACAATATGTCTACCATTTCAGTATCTCTCGTATGATCTCTCTCAGACACTACAGAATGGAATCTTAAGCTACGTGGTTTTGAAGTTAAACGCACCTACTATTCTGCAGGGAAGCAAGACTATGGCAAAAGCTGGAAATATAATACAAAATGGCATTTTCCACAAGCAGCACACAGCTGCAGATGCTTGAACCAGTGATGAGCCAATTATTACATACTACTGCCCTTCCAGAATTAGAAGGACACAGTGCTTTGATAACTTCACAGTACATTTTGTTATATTTTGGGGACCACTCTCTTCCCTTACTAATCATTATCAAAGCTTGTGACCCCACTGTGCTGAAGATTTGCATACACGCATATAGACAAGCCATTCCAGTAGCAAAGGCTAAGCATTTCCCACTAAAAAGAAAGATAAATATAGAGAATTTTTCTCTTCCGAGTACAAGACTGGAAAAGAGGCCACTTGTCCTTTTTTACATGGATACGGGTTCAACTCCTGTCACAGCGCAAAACTGAAACCTCATTTCCACACCTAATTAAAGCTCATGGCTGCATGCCACGGCCTAGCGTGGCCAGACAGCAATGCTCAAACCGTAAGAGCCTCCTGCAAAGGACACGCAGAGCTCACCAAACCACCTCCTACCTGGAAGCTGCAGACAAAGGAGTCACTCAAACACCGGCTTGAGGCAGTTCCGTTACACTGCATTCTATAAAGTTACCTCTTTACCTGTAGGCCTCCTCCTCGCGCCTATTTCTAACCTCTAAACTTCCAAGTATGAAGCAAATAAAACCCACAACGAACACCACAAGATCACGCATTCCGAGGACGATGGCTACCGTAGGCAAGCCCTACTGTGCAAGCTGCTGAGAAGTCACCCGAGCTGATGAGGAGTGTTGCACTATACAAAGCCATTTTGAAATAACAACTCCTCCAGCGGTTTTGCGGTCACCTGCACCCGCAACGCCTTCGTTACCAGTCACCTCATCAGCCATTACTGTAGAGCAGCGCACACGCCGCCTTCCAGCGCCTCGCAGGGCGGGCGAAGGGGGGCCGGGGGCGGCGCTGCGGGCACCGGGGACTCCCACCGCCTTCTCGGGGCCGGGGGACCGGGGGCGAACCGCCGAGGGAAGGAGGGAGGGAACCGGCCTCACCGGCGGCCTTCCTCCCTCATGGCCGGAGCAGCGGGGGACGGGGCAGCGCGGGGAGCCGCCGGGCAGCTCCGCCCTTACCCGGCTGGTAGAGGTGCGGCGGCAGGAAGGGCAGGTGCAGGGCCGGCAGCAGGGCGCTCCCCGCCGCCTTCTTCATCGCCGCCACCGCCTCCTCCTCCTCCTCTTCTTCCAGGAGGCTGTCCATGGCGCCGCGGCAGGCTGTCACCCCCACACTCACCGCCCGGCCATCTTTGACCCTGAGGGGTGACCTCGCTGCATGGGGGACCTCACGAACCTCCCCTCGGCCGCTCACGGGCTAAGCCAACGGCGCCGAGCTCCGGCAACCGGCCACGCCGTGAAGGAGGCGGCCGGGCAGAGCGGAATCCTCCACCGCAGCTCGGTGTCGCAGCGGCCGCCCCCTCGAGCCGGCGAACGGCGCATGCGCGGCGGGAGGCGCGGGCGGGCCGGGAAACATGGCGGCGCCGGCGCCGTGAGGGAAGAGGGGTGCGGGGGCGGTGCGAGGGTGGTGCGGTGGGTATAAGGGCGGTGTGGAGGCTGGAGGTACAACCGTCCCAGCGCCGCAGGCGGCAGGGGGGCTGGAAGGTTGCTGAGCCCCTGCCCAGGCTGGCTGTGAGCCGGTTCCTGAGGCTGCGCGGGTGCGGCAGGCCAGGCGTGATGGCTGCCTGTGGGGAATGGGGAGCGCTGGCCCAGGGTGAAGCGGGAGGGATCTGGAAAAGCCTGGGCGGCTGTCTGGGTATGCTCAGTGGTGTGGCAGAGAGCTGCTTAATTGTACGCATCACACAATTAGAGCGTTACTATGACTGATGCAATGGTTGCTCTAAAAGTGATAGTCAGCTACATCCTGTTCTCACTTTTTCCTATAGGCTGTATCGGTACTTTCCTGTTAGTTTGTAGTTTAGTACGTCGTGTTCTGCAGAAGAAAATGGTGGGCATTGCAGAGCAATAATATTGCCTATGCTTCCCCCAGAATCCCCTGGATTCTAGAAATCTGCCTCAAACACAGGGCCCTGTTTGTACAAATTTGTGCTGGAACCTGCTCCTTTAAATTGCTTTTGCCACAGAGTGTTTTGGTAAGTGTAAAGTCCAGTTTTCCAAGTAAGAATTTACAGGGTTTTTTTCAGAACAGCTCTGCCATGTGAGAGTGAGTAAATAATAAACTGGCTCAGATTAAAGGTTCATGTAATTCAGTATCAGTTCAACGGTGATCAATAACGAGCACCAAGGGAATAGTACAAAGTGGAACAGTTGTTTGTAGCGTCTAAACATTTAACCTCAGGATCATACCTTAATATGACATTTAATAAATCTATGTGGGGATAACAGAAGTATCCCTTTTCTTTTTTTTAATCTTCTTCCAGTATATGACTAGTGTTTCAGTTCATAAGTATTCTATATTATTAATTGATAGTTAACTTACTTGACTAACTTGATGATAAACTGTTGTATAATGCCACTTCTTTAACAGTGTTATCTTCTTTGTCTGTCCTTTATAATTTGTACCTTGTATGAGCGTCTCATTGATCATTCGTGTTCCCCAAGCGCGGTGTCACTTCCTACAACATTTTTGATCTTTTGTTACATCAGTACCCTAATTTCACTATCCGGCTTACCCCGCTTTATTTCTTAAAGTTCTCACATTTGCTTAGAAGCGCATTACATTTGTCTTGTTATTTTTATCTTTGCCGATTCTTATGTAAACGTAGCCAACTGATCTTGTTAGTGGGAATTAGTTACTTTAGTAGATACTTTAGTGCGGGAGAGATGGGAGAACTGCTTTGTAACTGTAGGCACATACAAAACGTTAGATTCCTCATGTACGGCAGCACTGCTCTCATAGTTGAATACGTCTGCTCCCAAGATTGGGGTTGAAGACTGAAGGAAGTTTTGTCTGAAACTGAACTAAGTGAAATATTTCCCTTTTATGTCACACAGTGGAAAAAGCTGGGTGTGTTAGTAAGTGGGTACATTTTTACTATGAAATAGTTGAAATTGTAGGGAATGCTGGACAGTTGCAGTGGTAAACTTGCGAGCTAGTCGTTATTGCATAACGAAGGCAATGACTTACGCAAGAACTATGTGAGCTTGTTTCTCGTCACATCTCCCTTTCTTGCCCTTGTCTTTATGACCACAGACACCGTTACCTTTTATCTTAGTCTTTTAATAAAGATAAGCTTGGTGACCTTGTAGTGAGGGGAAATCATAAACAGCTGTGTCTTCATAGGCAAGGGGACCTAAAGATTAGGCTGTGAATTAAGCCACAGGAAATGTTAAGGGGAGAATTACTTGTCTTTAATTTGTACAGTCACCATAAAATGTGACTTGAATGTATTTACTTCCATATTGTAAATTGTGATTAAATTCACCACTAAATTTTATGATTTAGGCTTTCTTAGAGCTTTTTATCAGCCAATGTCAGGAATGGCAAATAGGTATCCCCTCATTTTACAGGATGTGAAATACAAAAATGTCAACAAAATTCCGGGGGTTTGGCAAAGAGGTACTAAAGCCATTCATTGCAGCACCAAGGAAGATACCCGTTTCTGCTATGATGCTTTTTCATAATGTGACTAAAATATTAAACTGCTCTAGATGGGGGCTGAAAATGAAATGCATACATGTTTTTCAGAGATTACATGGCAATAACTAAGTTTGGATCTCAGGCCCTGTACGATGAGGCTGTGGAAATGAGAAGTCTGTAGAACAAAAATCAATAATCATGAGGATATGATAAGAACACGAGCAGTGCCTCTAATGCAATTAGCAGTGGTGATTGCTAACTCTGTGGTGGGAGCTGGCAGTAAGTGGAGCAGTAGGATCAACTGCTTCTATCATAGTTGCAGAACAAGCCCCACACAGCTGAAGTTAAGAGTGCCTGAAAATAGATCATTTGAAAGGGCTGTTAAAAAACCCGCAGCTGTCCAGAGTTGTCCTTTGATATGCACAAAGCAGCAGAATTCTTCACCTCGACCATCAGTTTTCCCATGTGCCTATTCATTTTGGGAGCAGCTTCAGAATTTGCCCTTTGGAAAGTGATGTTTTTGTTTGTTTGGTTTTTTGTTTTGGCCATTTGATAAACCATCAAGAAGACTCTATTATATAATTACCTCTCCCTTCTTGGGTGCATCTTTTATTCCCTTTGTCCAGTCAGGGGTTCTGCTGAACGAATCATCCGGGTCTGAAAAAGAAGCTGGAGAATAACTTTTGTGCATTTTTCTCTTGTACATGGCCGTTGTGACCCCTGCTGTTATTCTACCATTTTAGATCTCTAAAGCAATATAAATGTAATGGATGTGAAAAAGAGCTAATAAAAAGGTGCAGGCACAGGTATGAGTAGCACATCTTTTTGGTTTGTAAACATTCATAGTTAAAAGGTAGCAGCAAGTGGAAGCTGAAGCTACAGAAGGGCAAGACGAGGCCTGTTGGGGACCCTGCGTTTTCAGCAGCTGGGCGTCTGGCCCTTCATTTGCCTGCGCTTTCCTGTGTGGGGCTGCGGGTGAGTAAGCTCGTACGCCCCCGTTACCGCAGGTTTAACCTCAAACTCTCGGGAGGTTGCCGGGGCGGATGCCGCGCTTGCCTGGTGGTGACTGCTCCTCTCAAGCGGAGATGTGAACTTCTTGGTGGGGCAGGAGGGAGGTGGATGTTTGTATCTGTGGCATCCTCACCCATTTGAGGGCAGGGGGTTGAGCGGGGGTGATTACATCTTGTTCTACGCCATGTTCAGACCCACTGGGCTGCTCTTGTTACTTCAGCGATCCTCTGCTAGAGAAAACCTGGAGTATTGCGTTCAGCTTTGGAGTCCTCAGCACAAGAAGGACGTGGACCTGTTGGAATGGGTCCAGAGGAGGGCCACGAAGGTGATGAGAGGGCTGGAGCACCTCTGCTGTGAGGACAGGCTGAGAGAGTTGGGGTTGTTCAGCCTGGGGAAGAGAAGGCTCCGGGGAGACCTTATAGCGGTCTTACAGTACCTGAAGGGGGCCTACAAGAGAGATGGGGTGGGACCCTTTATGAGGGAATGGAGTGATGAGGGTTAACATTTTAAACTGAAAGAGGGGAGATTTAGATGAGATATTAGGAAGAAATTTTTCACTATGAAGGTAGTGAGACTCTGGAACAGGTTGCCCAGAGAAGCTGTGGCTGCCCCATCCCTGGAGGTGTTCAAGGCCAGGCTGGATGGGGCTTGGAGCAGCCTGGTCTGGTGGGAGGTGTCCTGCCCGTGGCAGGAGGGTGGAATTAGATGATCTTCGAGGTCCCTTCCAACACAAACCATTCTGTGTTTCTAAAAGCACCATTAATAAGCACGAAGAAGGGGCAGGAGCCCCTCTCTGCTCGGAGAGAGAGTGAAAAAGAACCGGGCCCTTACCCAGGGCTTTCGTCTCGCCGGGATGGGGATCGGGATGCCGCCGGGAGGGAGGGTCCAGGCGCTGCCTTCCTCCTCCTCCTCCTCTTCCCCCTCCCGCCGCGGCCGGTCCCTCCCC